>CATNWA010003623.1:0-17804 GCA_951230385.1 Staurois parvus | reverse complement strand
CAAAGAAAAAAGTCTGTTGATGAGAGCATTAAAGTGAAATTTAAAGTCTTTTTTTGTTAAAATAGAAGTTAAAAACCCAACATTTCATATTCCTGATAGGTGCTGTCACCGATCACCACTTTCCTCTTAGCACTGTGTATCAAGGAAAATGTCTGTATAACATATGTGAAAAAAAAATTTGGGGTGCTTACAGGAATGTAAAAGGAAAATTTTTCAAAACCTTGGCAGAGGCCCAAAATTCGGACACATTTGGACTTTTGAGGAAAAGGGAAAAACACAATCTGAGCCAGAGGTTGACAGCATGAAGCAAAAATTAAAAGTGTTACCCCAGCCAACAAGAGTGGCATAGATGAGACAAAAAAAAAAAAAAACAAGCTATAGAAAGAATTGTGCCCCTGAGCTAAAAAAACCATGAGGGCCCCTGATGTGGAAAGGCTACCTTTAAGGGGACAAACCAATCAAAACTATACAAATTTTTTGCTGAGCCTGGATGCCTTGCCCATTTCTCACCAGGGGGAATAGCATGCCTGAGATAAAATTTGCAGATACAGAGGACAATCTGGTTTTAATTTAAGAAGAACCCCCCAAGAAACCGATGCAAAGTAAAAAAAGGATAAGCAAAAGATAAGCTAACCAGGACAATCTACATGAACCTCTTGAAGTCCGACAAAGCCACTTCCTTTGTTCGGCCCCGTCCCTCTGCTTTTATTTTAAAAACACTGACCCACAGCAGGAGAGCACAGGATTTTCAGTTTTCTAGCTTTCGGGAAAACTCAGCGTGCTCCCTCCAAGGGTCGGGCTTCG
The DNA here is from genome assembly GCA_951230385.1 of Staurois parvus. Lineage (NCBI taxonomy): Eukaryota > Metazoa > Chordata > Amphibia > Anura > Ranidae > Staurois > Staurois parvus. The sequence goes on along the minus strand of CATNWA010003623.1, from coordinate 17,000 downwards.
CTCACAGCTCCCCCCCCTTCCTTGCACACCCTTTTCACTGAGAAATTCACTGGGGTGGGGGTGGTGCTTCTTCTTCTCCACAACTCTCAAAACCCCTATGAGCTGGAAGGGGATGTGTTCACTTATAAAAAAAGGGGGGGAAAAAAAATTATTTATAATATTTTTTATAGTATAACAATTTTTTTTGACTTTATTTTTTAAACTGAAGGGTGTTTTTCAAGGTGGGGTTTTACATATATTTTAAACAGTAAATTAAATGAGCTAGTTCCATATTTTTATGTGTTATATTTGCGGGTGGGATATTTATCCCCTTTGAGAACCCATTTCAAAAACTGCACTGATAAAAAAGATCGGGAAATTGTTTTTGGGGTCATGCCCAGGTCGCAATTTCATCCAGAGCAAAAAAACCATTGTTATACCCAAAAGAAGATCGGGGGCAGGGTTACTTTTTGGGTAGTTGTGCCCCAAATTTTGTGGTTCATTTAGGTAATGGTGTAGAACCTCCCTTGAAAAGTCCAATCAAGATCAAGGGTCCCTTTTTGGGAGCAGTATTCTCCAAGTATTCAAGCTCATACAAATGGTGGTGTTTTGACTTCCATGAAAATACCAAAAAAGTTTTAAAGGACACTTTTTAGTTGTGGAGCTTTAATTCTGCAGGCTTCTTTCTGCTGAATGCAAATCATTGAGTGAAGTGAAATTTTCACGGGTTTACTGCTTCCCCCTGTTAGTGTGGTCATTTTTAATAGGAAAAAGCAAGGGCCTAGCAGCACACCAGGGTTTGCACACAAGGAAGCAATCAAAGAGTATAATACTTTTTCATACGCATACATGGAAACGCAGGCACAAATCAAAATAGGACATGTTTACTACTCTTTAAATTCAATTTAAAAATCAAAACTTTTTTCCTCTTTACTTTTTATTCAGAATAATCTTATAGAAGAATGGTTTTTTTAAAAAAAAAATGTAATTATTTGTTGGATATGTAATATCAATATATGCTAATCCCATGTCTGAGCCAGGTATATTTCTGAAACTCTACAAAAAGTGGAACTACACTGCATCTGAGCACCACAAACCAAAAACAATGTTTCAATTTTCAAAGAAAACTCACCCACCCCCATGTCCCCATACTTTATTGTGCGAAAAAATTCCCTTGAAAAAACCCCTCCTGCATTTTGGCTGGGGCCATCTAAGTAAGGGCAGATGATTCTGTAGCTTTTACTTCCTGCAATCCTCACTCTTAGTTTAGGCATGAAGGCGGAGGGAGTGCTTGCGAGAAAATCCCTCCTACCATTTTGAGACCCTGGGATGCTTTACATAATTTTTTAAGGGGGGAAAAACCAGGAAGTAATGAAGAAATGAAAAAAAAAAAAAAACATTTAGAAAAAGAAAAGGGGGTTTAGCCGTTTAGTGCATTTTTGCGACAGAAAAAATTGAGTACTGTCCGTAAAACTTTTTTTATTTGCACAACTTTCAATTTTGGGGGACAAGCTTTCGGGGAATGCCCCTTCTTAAAGGGGTCAAAGGGCGTACTACTCAAAAAGTTTTAGCAAAATGTAGAAGAGATGTTGGGGGGGTGAAAAAAAAAAAAGAGACTAGAGATAAACACGCAAAAACAAGACTGGGAAGGGGGGGGAGAAACACTAACAGAGGGATCATGCCCTTTAGGTGTATCATAAAACTGTTGAATAATGTTGAGGAAAACCGTCCAAATTAAAGGCCATTATGTTTGTGTCAAACAGAATTATCATTCTTATTTCAAAAGTTTTTTTTTCGTGAATGGATTTGAAATTTCCTTTAAGAACTAAAAAATTGAGGGCTCCCAAAATTGGTTGGTTGTTAAAAGGTTTTTCCCAAGGGGGTGCAAAATTCTTTTCTTATGTTTCCCTTTAAAGGGGATGTCTTTCCCAAATTTTTCCCTTTTTTGCAATTTTGTCCTGTTTCGCCCAAAATAAGTCCTTTGCTAATTTTTGCATGGTAAGGTACACAACATTACTGGAGGTGCACTGTATGATCAGTAATGTTGTATGTTTGTGCAAAAAAAAAATATCCGGAAGTACTCAATTAAAAACAAACAAATAAACGTTTCCATCATTACTAATGCGGCCGCATAAGGTTAAAAAATATCAATGTTCTTTAGAGAATGAGGTTCTGCTGTAACAATCAATCTTTCACGATCCTAAAAACCAAAAGGGAAGTGCATTCATCCCAGCATAGTTCCCCAGGGGTTTCTCTCCTGATGCTGAAAAGTGTGACTCTTAACTGAGTTCATAGGCTTCTTCAAATTTTAATTCTCTTATGATCAGTAAAGCATGTCCCTTGTTTTTAAATTCAGACTGAAGAGAAAATTGCAATTTTCAATTTTGATGACCATAAAATAGTTAAGTATTCTTTGTAATATCCATATGTCTAGTTCTGTTATTTTTTTCATTATTGCGAAGAATAGAAGAAAAGAGTCTGATCAGAGAAAGGAAAAAGTAGGTTAATGGGTAGTACAAAGAAAACAGGACTAACCTATGACAGTGATATAGTTTTCTAAAGATAATAATTTTTTTAAATGCCTTTTAAATACCATTGGTTTAAGAAATACAGGTAACTAAAATGAATGTTGAGAATGGATAGTGGGATGGTGAATAGATGGGATGAATGAGGGAATGGGGAGCACATGGGATAAGTTGGGTAAATGGATAGAGGAGCAATTGATGGATGAAAAGAGGGAATACAGGGGATGGATGGATCAGGGAGATGTGAACGGATTTTTTTAATATGGATCACAATTTTGTAGCTAAACCCTCCCAAACTTAAACCCTCTTTGAAACCCTTTTTGAATTTTTCTTTGACAGTTTCATTTTAACTCTCTGAGAAAGGAAATCTGTATTTTCTGCACGGCAGGAAAACAAGAAAAATGTCATTCTTTCTTTATCTGCAAATTGGCCAGCATAACTGTAGTTTTTTTTTAAAAAAAACTTTCAAAGGGTGAAACAGTGGTTGCCACTGCTAGCCTTTATAAAGGTCAAATCAGGTTGGTAATCCAATCCTAACCCCCCATTTACAGAGTCACTGACCTCAGTTAAATCAGTCTTTTTTGTGTTTGCAGACTGATAGAAAATGTGTATTGAAATTTTGGTACCCCTACCTACCCAAAAAAAACCTTGACTGGATTATATTAGAGATTCTCAAATGGGGGCTTTTATACTAAGGATGACCCTCCAGCCTAGCAAACGAACACCATTTAAAAAAATAGAACCAGCTAAATCCACTTTATTTTTATGAACTGTTTCTCTACACTCTGCATGTAAATTGCCCATGATGCCAGTAATTCATGTCAGGGTAGTTTCAGTACGCACAGGGCCTCTGTGTGCACAATACTCTGGAACTAGAAAAAAATAATTGAAGAGACAGAGTCAGAATAAATGCCCAAAAGGGAAACTAACTGTAGAGGTTTAAATATATTTATTAAAATTTCAAAAAAATGAAGAATCAGAACAAATATTTTACAGCAAAAATTGATGTAAAATTTTAAATTTTTCTTTACCCCAAAAGGGGACTTATTCGGACCTGCAGTGACCCAAACATTGCGGATTCAAGGCTATGTATAATTGTGCTCCATTCTTCGCTTAATTCATAATCCATCTGAGCACCAGAGGGTGAGGCTTTACTATTTTGGGTCAAGATTGACAGTTGAGCCTTGCTCACATTTACTTTGTCCAGAAAGGAAATGAAAGGTGGCAGGCTTGAATGTGGTGTTGAAACCCCCTGAGGTGAAGCGAAGCAGTCGCCACAGGAGACCCTGCGTGGGCTCTTAAACATCCTGGGTTAAGTCCACCATTCCAGCAGGCTATAATACCCATTTGGTTAGGTTCTTTTTTAAAAAAGGGGGAGTGTCTTTTAAAAATAGGGGTTGTTTAAAGTAAGGACCATTTAGAATAAAGAAAAACAAAAGGAGGACTGTAGCAGAAAGTGCTCTGTACTTGGAATTCCAAAAAAATTGGGTTAGATTGCTATGAAGATACTCCAAGGTTTCCTTCATTAGACCACAATAAGGTTTTGGTTTTGTAAAGTTACCCGGGGGGACGTATAAGGAATGCGGTGTTTATGCAAAAACGGAAAATGAAAAATTGACATGGTGGGGTGTTGGAGAAGGGAAATAACAGAACGACTTGACAATCCTTTTGCATTGGCAAAAAAAAAACTGTGATAATACTTGGGGAACAAAAAAGTAATTGATACAGCATACGGGCAGGGAACAAGTAATTTGACAAGGTTTTTCAGCACAGGGAAGAGCACAGGGAAAATTTGTTTTTAGAGCTTTCCCAACTTTCAAGTGCCTTGAAAGCCCCGGCACCCTGAAAACCACCAAATCCACCTCGTTTTAACCCTTTTACAATAAAGCTTTTCTGGTAAATGGGTAAAATTTTAAACACAATATAAAGGTTTCCATGGAATTTCTATGAAAGAAAAATTTTTTCAGTTTTTATTATATCTATTTATTACAGGTGCTCAAAAATTACCATCAAAATATTTTGCAAAGCGCAAGGATTGAAGAAAAGAGTATACAAATAAGTAAAAAATGTAGCCCCTAAGCAGAGTTTTTAAAAATTTAGTCAACACAGATGCTTTACTGTCAACGTAAGTGAAACGAAGTATGTTACACATGTGATAGTTTTTACTTTTGTATCCGTAGATCGGCATGCACATCATTCATGAGTTTCCGTCCCATGTACTGAATAATCTGATTGCATTATAAATTTTATGCAATCTAACTACCAAAGGACAATGTAGAAGTGTAGATCAGCACCTTTCCCTGATCTGACTTCAGAGAACTGAAATCGGTTTAGTTGTTTTATTATGTTAGGGTTACTGCTTTTTGCATATCTTCCGTCCCTGTGTCCTTTACATTGCATTTATTCAGCTAATAAATGAAAAAATATGATGTCAAAGTACAATACACAGCAACCATCCATTTCCATCCTTTTTCTCATTCAAGTTATAGCAGACACATCCCTATACTTTTGCAACTGTCCAGACACTAAAATTATCTCACAAAAAATTAAATCCAAATTGTGAATTAGTTTTAATACCATTACTTAGGGAAAACCTCAATATACTTCTTAGTCATGCATTTTTATTGCAGTTCCAAATTTGCAAAGAACTTACAGACATTAGCGTTTGTTGACAGACAAGACACCTGTTCAGATATCAGGAGTTGTGTGAGGGCTGCATGAATCATTATATGTGATTCTTCCATTGTACAGTATGTTTAATCTTATATCCCTGAAACCACATTGCTTTGATAGTTCTCACCGCAGAGCTTTCGTGGTGAAAATCAGTGTTTTTCTCTACCCCTCTTTACATGATCCGTAAGCTACCCTATTACACTTAAAGCCCAGTTCGGTGTATTTTATGTCTAAGCACTCCATTAGGCACTAGACTTTGACCACAATGCCCAGTTCATTCCATAATTCAACAAACCTAGTCAGACACACCCTCTCTCATACTAAGTGGTACAAGTAGATTGTGGGGGTGCATGTGCTAAATAGTGGGGGTCATCATAAAGCACCAGGGGTTGCAGTGCAGGAAGAGCTGTTTTAAGGCAAAAGGAAAACATATGGTAGTACGTGACTGTAAAAAGAGAAAATGAGAGTGAGACGTCAAATGGGTTTCAACTCTCCCCTCACCTGAACCCTAGAACGTAACCTATTGCCCAACTTAAATCTAACATCGTATCTACCCCCAGCACTTAGCACTTGACATAACTCTGAAACTGAATCTTAAACATTTGTGGTCTAACTCCATGTTCTATCATTTGTTTTTAAATACCCCTTAAAAAAGGGCCAAAAGTTTTAAGGACTTTAAAGATCTGGCTGCAACAATAAGAAAAAAAAGGGAACAGCCAGCAATCTGAGATTCTATAAAAGCAGTCCCAGAACATAGCAGCAACCTCTGGCTTTTTACCCTCAAAAAAAGTGCTTCCAACATGGAGCTTCAGGTGAGAGGGCCCCCAACTATCCAGCCAAGCTTCCACAGGCAGTTTCCTTCTGCAAAATGTTCTCCTTAATCCAGGCTCCTTCAGGCCCTTGGTCAAGCACATCTGAGGCCTACTAGCAACAACTCTTCAGTATCACAGGCCACCTCCCAGGGGGGGGAGGCCCCAGGAGAGAGACATCAACAGACAAACGTTTTTTCTCTTCCTTGGCCCCATCCTACTCTATTTCTGGAAGCTTCTTCCAGAGGCAGGCAGGAGAAATCAACCACCAGGTTTAGGGAGACCTGACCAGAACATGGAAAGTAAACTGCTGCTCAGCTTGGTACAGCAGAGCCAAAAAACTAAATGTATCCAGTCCAAATCCAGGAAGCCAAAAAATACATACTCAGGTCCCCTCCCACTCACTACAATTCTTCCTTATCTTTTTCATGTTATGTTCTCCTCTCTTCCTTTTAAACACACACACATTACCCATTACCGCCATTACATGGAAAATCCCAATATGCAATACTGCCTCCTAAGACTGGTAATATAAAGGCAACATTTACTGTAGTTAAGAATACAGTAGGATATGTGGCTAGGACTGCCTGTGCAGAGAGGAAGGGTTTGGCTAACACTCAGCACCATTTAATCTGGAAGTGGAGCACCTGCACAGCATTAGAAAAGAATCTCTGTGAGGGAAGAAGAGGGTAAGTTCCATTATTAGCATGGCTTCAGGAATGTGAAAGAAAAAAAATGCAGCCAGAATTGGGATTTCAAAGACTAAAGCTGGCCATATATGGATTTAAATTCCTGTCGGTTTAATAACCTGTATGGCCATTACCGTTAATGGGAAATCGATCTATGGAAGTGTCTGCCAGAACATTTCAGTTCAATCAGTGCTGCAGCTAATTGGGCTGCAGTGCTAATCTGAGTCGTCTTACTGCAAAGAGGCAGGAGAGTCTCCGGCTCTCAGAATACAATGACACAGCAATGTGTGGATGAGGGAAACGGTTCAGGGTTTTTTTTGTTACATCTGGTTGGCTCTGAATGAAAAAGATAGAAACATGTATGGCCAGCTTAACACACAATTAAAAAACTTTTTTTTTTTCTAATTTGATAGACTGATGAAATAGTAAAAGCAGCTCTCAGATTATCATTGCTGTCTGTGGCTCTGTTGGTTATATGTCTCTTAGTTTTCAGTCCTGATGACACCTGTCACAATATGACCAATAAAGGGTCACTAGGACAGGAAAATGGGTGCAATCTCTCCGACAGGACACTAGCAGCAATGGGTAGTTGTCAGAAGCTCCAAGTAAATGTAATGTCATCTACCTTACTCAGAGAGCAATAAATCTGACAGAGGTCCTAAATCGCTCCAAGCAAAATAAACCAGTTTTTGCCTGTTTTTTTACTTTCAAAAATGTTTATTAAGTTTTACAAAATGTCAGGAGTATAAAAGAAAGACAACATACAGTCAGCCATAATAAATGGTAGGTACAATGTCAAATACAAAAAAGTAACAGAAAGAAAATATCATAATTACCCTCATTTATAAGGCAAATCGTAGGAAAAACATGTATAAAACCAATTAACCGTCAGGTTCAGCAGCTATGGAAACAGAAAGAATAACCAAGGGCTAAGCCCAGGGTCAAGACTGGAGGAATTGTCTCCCAGCATGCATTGTGATGCATAACTCATGAAAAGGTACCTTATTTGCATAAAAAAAGGTTGACAAGCAACATAAATACATGAAATAAGAGGAGAGAGAAAGAAAAATGCAAATAAAAAAGAAAACATTTCCCCCTGAGGGATCAAGAAAAGGGGTGAAGAAAAAAGACCAAAAGAAAGGAAGAGAAAAAAGGAAGAGTAGAGAGCAGGGAGACCCAGGGTATCCAAGTAGTAATGGACTCACATAGTTAAGTTTGGGAGGAAGGCAAGGCTATCTTCATGAAAGTTGCCCACGATTCCCAGGTGTGTTCAAACATTGCTTGTTTATCATTAATCACACTAGCAACCTTTTCATAGATCATGATCCAGGATATCTAATGTTTTTATATGGTTGATGGATACAGAGGGTTTTTTCTGGCAAGGCAATTTGTGCTGCAGTGCTGGCTTGCTTCCAAACATACAAGTTTTGTAGCTACTGTGTACACTGGCTTTCATTTTTTGAGTAAGAACAAGTATGTAGATCAACTAAGTCAGAAAAAAAGTCAGAAGTCCATTTCTGCATACTTGTTCTGGTCAGTGACAAAAATGATTAAAACCAGAGGATCAAAATGATGGCAAGATAACCACCATTTTCAGATGAGGTTAGCAATAGGAGATTCCGTGTCACTGTCAGTACAAGTTTCTAATGATGGGTACATTTTTTAAATCCAAAATATTGTCTATATGTTCTCTTTAGCTGATCTTTTCCCCAGTGATACTGACTTACATTGTGTCTCAGTGTACAGCCACCATCCTCAAAGAGGAGCAGGGCTTTGCTTCATCATGTCAGACCTGTACTTTGATGAGTGGTGATCTGACAACTGGTAAATGCATATTTAGCTCAGTAGGGACATCACCAAATCTCACCCTGAATCTTGTGAGCCTAGGCTAAATTCATGTTCATTTAGGCCAACTTGCGCTGAATCAAGCAACTTTTTCAAAGCAGTTGGGTGGAAAATTATAAGCTCAACTGCCCAACTGCATCTGCATCCTGATACAGACATTGTTCAGGTATTCTGACAGGCCCTGGAACAAGATATCATAACACAATAGTCGGCAGGTAGGGAGGAGCTCAATATTTAGTCCAAACACAATTTCGGACCGAACATTTATGGTTCAGGCATTTGTCTGAACGTCAGACTCTGTTGCTTGTTTATGCAGTTAAAAAAAAGTTTAAAAAATAAAGGTACACTAAATCAATAACAAAACACCCCCCAAAAATGTTTTAAAGCTCCTTGCCCCCACATACATGTACATACAAAATGTAGTGGGTACACCTATGTATGAAAATGATGATTTCACCACTCATATAAGGTATTATTGCACATGCTAGAGTGAGAACAAAAAAATCTAGAACCATCATTCAATTAACTCTAAATTGGCAATCTGTAAAGGCTTATAAAGCATTATAACACTATATTGCCAAAAGTATTGGGACACCTGCCTTTACACGCACATGAATTTTACTGACATCCCAATCTTAGTCCGTATTATTCAATATTGAGTTGGCCCACCCTTTGCAGCTAGAACAGCCTCAACTCTTCTGGGAAGGCTGTCCCACAAGGTTTAGGAGTGTGTATATAGGTACTTTCACAGGTAAATGCACCTTTCTCCTACCTCCACTCTTAACTCCAAAACGCATTGACTCCTGCTGCCTTCCTCCTGGGTAAATGCACCTTTCTCCTACCTCCACTCTTAACTCCTGCTATATTCAGAACAAATGGTGTATTTATATTTGTATGTTGACCAGTGCTCACCTCTAGCTGCACCCATTTTACGATTGTTGTCTGTTTCCTGAGAATCATCCCCCACTATTCATGTGATCCTTATCAGCTTCTAATTGGGGTGGAGTTGAATGCTCATTTGAGCATCTCCCTATAAATTTAGATCAGCTCATGGGGAGATCTCTGATGGGGGGCACAGTCTCTGATGGGGGTGCTGCTTCAGACTGAGTGCGGCTTAGAAGGAGTGCATAGAAGAAGCAGTTAAACACAGCAGTTGAACTAAAGCAGGAGAACTTAAACAGCAGGAAGACACAACAGCAAGAAGCTCTACTGCATGCTGGAAGACTGCAAGCAAACACCCTGGAAAACCTCTTACATGCCTGAGACCCACTCTGTGTACCTTTTTATAATACGCCCTTCTTCTCCTTATCATATTACTATCCTCTGTTCCCAAATCTCATTTCTTTACCCCTCTGCTCCACCCCACAACCTGTACATCTCCCCCCTCACTGCTATCATCTCCCTACTATTGCTCTCTTCACCTCCCCAAAATGCCTCTTCCACTCCTCCTTCTCATTTCCTCTCCTCCATTCCCAAAATCCATTCACTATATCCCTCTGCCGCTCCCAAACAATTGTATATTGTGTCCTCACTGCTTCCTTCGCCCCCTCTATGGCACCCACCACCTCCTCCTATTACTCCGCTCTCCCACTGACCCCAACACCTCCACTAGTAGTTTCTCACGCTCCTGCACATCCCGCTCCCATGCCACCTTTCTCACCCTTCTCCTCCTCCTAGCCGCGGGGGACATCTCCCCGAATCCTGGCCCTCCACCTCCCTCACACCCGCTCCCTCAACACCCTCCCACCTCCACGTCCCCCCTGCAACCCCCACAACTTAGTATCTGTCCCCCTGCTCCCTAAAATCTCCCCCCCCCCCCCATGTGCACACCCCCTGAACCCCCGATCGGTGTGCAACAAGCTTACCGCCATCCACGACCTCTTTGTTTCCCTCTCCCTCAACCTCCTAGCGATCACGGAAACCTGGATCCAGCCCACTGACTCTACCTCCCCCCTGCTGCACTCTCCTACGGAGGTCTCACCTGGACCCACTCACCCAGGCCTAACGGTCGCAAAGGTCGTAAGGTGGTGGGGTTGGTCTGCTCCTGTCACCGCAGAGCACCTTCCGAGTCCTCCCAAAAACCCCCCCTCCTTCTCCTCCCTTCGAGGCCCACTGCGTCCGACTATTCTCCCCAACCCCCCTGAAGATTGCTGTGATATACCGGCCTCCTGGATCCATACCCCGCTTCCTGGATGACTTCTCCTCCTGGCTACCCCTCTTCCTCTCCTCTGAGCTACCCACCGTCATCCTTGGGGATTTCAACATCCCTGTCAACCTCGACAACCCAGACACAGCCCGTCTCCTCCACCTAACCTCCTCCTTTGCACTTGCACAGTGCATACAATATCCACCACCCACCCACACCGACAGACCTTGTCTTCTCCAACCGCTGCGCTCCCCACAACCTCACTAACACCCCCTTCCCTCTCTCTGACCACAACCTGATCACCTTCTCTATCTCCTCGTCCTCCAACGCCTACCCCTCCAAATGTCACACTACTACCAGCCGTAACCTCCGCAACCTTAACCCTGCCTCCCTCCACTCTGCAGCTGATCAACTCCACGACCGCATCCTCCCCCTGTCCTGCCCTGACTTGGCTTTGACCGCCTACAACAATGCACTCTCAACAGCCCTTGACTCACTAGCGCCTTTAACCACACGCAACATCAGACCCCGACCGCTCCAGCCCTGGCAGACTGACCACACCCAAAACAAAGTCGTGCCCTGGAGCGACTATGGCCTTCAAAACCAAATCCCAACAAGCCTTCACCCGCTACAAATCTGCCTTCCACACCTACACCTCCTCCCTCCATGCTGCCAAACAGGCCTACTTCTTGACCCTCATCAAGGCCCTCTCCTCCAATCCTCGCCGACTCTTCTCCGCCTTCAACACTCTACTCTCTCCACCCCCACCACCACCCAGCACCTCACTCACTGCCCTTGAGATTGCCAATCACTTCAAAAACAAGATTGACACAATTCGCAAGGACATTGCCGCAACTCACACGCCCTCTCAAACCGTCCCCCTCTCACACAGCTACCGCTACCCCCTTATCCCCCCTCCCCCTCGGCATAACCCGCAGGGACTTCGTCGCTGCTCAAACTCTCTCCAACCCCCTTCACCCTCACTCTGCTACCCCCTCCATCACCCCTCTCCTACGGCCCCACCCACTGCTCTGACCTCCTCTTCCACCCCACCCTACATTCCTCATACTGAAGCTCCCCCCACACTCCGCACCTTTGACCTTACTAACCATCGAGGAAGTCTCCAAGATCCTCTCTGATGCCCACCTCACCACCTGCCCCCTCGACCCTATCCCCTCACAACTCCTACGACCTTCCTCCTCCTCCATCCTACGCTCCCTCACCCACATCTTCAATCTCTCCCTCTCCTCAGGCACTTTCCCCTCCCCTCTGAAACATGCACACATCACCCCCCCTATACTTAAAAAGCCCTCCCTGGACCCCAATGACCCGAACAACCTCAGACCCATCTCCCTGCTCCCATTTACATCTAAACTCCTCGAGCGCCTAGTCTACACCCGCCTATGCTCTCACCTCAACGACAACAACCTCCTCGATCCCCTACAGTCCGGCTTCCGTCCCCTACACTCCACCGAAACTGCCTTACTCAAACTCTCCAACGACCTGCTAACCGCCAAAGCTAATGGCCACTATTCAGTGCTCCTACTCCTTGACCTCTCTGCGGCCTTCGACACAGTCGACCACCCCTCCTCCTCAAAAAACTACACTCCCTCGGCCTCAGAGATTTTGCTCTCTCCTGGCTCTCATCCTACCTGTCACAACGCTCCTTCAGCGTTACCTATAATGCTACCACCTCCCCCTCACTCCCCCTCTCTGTTGGGGTCCCTCAAGGCTCTGTCCTTGGGCCCCTTCTCTTCTTCTCCATCTATACCTCCTCCCTTGGCCAACTCATACACTCTCACGGCTTCAACTACCACCTCTATGCCGACGACACACAAATCTATCTCTCAACCCCCCACCTCACCCCCTTGGTCTCAGCCCGAATCACACACCTACTGAGCGACATATCAGACTGGATGCCGCTCCACTTCCTTAAATTGAACCTCTCCAAAACCGAGTTTCTTGTCTTCCCCCCAGCCCGGACACCACACCACCCCATTGATTTCTCCGTCACATCCAACAACGCTACCATCAAACCCGCCCTGCAGGCCAGAGTACTGGGTGTCATTCTGGACTCCAACTTATCCTTCCAGCCCCAAGTCCAATCTTTAACAAACTCGTGCAGACTCCACGTCCGCGACATCGCCAAAATCCGCACGTTTCCTAACCCCAGAAACCACTAAACAGCTCATCCACTCTCTCATCATATCACGACTCGACTACTGCAACTCCCTCCTCACTGGCCTGCCTCGCCGCTGGCTATCCCCGCTTCAGTCGATCCTGAATACGGCTGCCAGACTCATTCACCTTTCCAACCGCTCTGTCTCCGCCACCCCCCTCTGCCAATCCCTCCACTGGCTTCCGATTGCGCAACGGATCAAATTCAAAATCCTAACGCTGACGTACAAAGCTGTCCACCATACTGCCCCCCGAACTACATCACTGACCTAATATCCAAGTACCGCCCAGCACGCACACTCCGCTCCTCACAAGACCTCCTTCTCTCTAGTTCCCTGGTCTCCTCCTCCCATGCCCGCCTCCAGGACTTCTCCAAGGTGTCACCCATCCTCTGGAACTCCCTGCCCCAACCCATCAGATTATCACCTACTCTCCTCTCCTTTAGGCGCACCCTGAAAACCCATCTCTTCAGGGAAGCCTACCCCACCCCCCCGCTAACTTGCCAACCTCCTCCACTCTTCCTACCACCCCATCCCCCACAGCTATCTCTTCTCCTGAGGAAGCCATCTTCACATGCCATGAGGCAAGCTTAAGCAGCACAGGCGCCGAGAAGAGGTCGGAACCCGCGGTGGATGGGGACATCATGGTGCTTTTCATAGGAAACAGGATATACCACGTGTATCTCAACAGGCAGAAGATCTATTGGGATTTGTCTTGTTTTCCTTACAGAAAGTGGGTGTGTAGTCCACATACAGTGGTGAAGAAACCATTTCAAGCAGTATTTTGCCTTTTGCATCTATCCTTCCATCCTGTTAACAAATGGGGCTTATTCTCATTTAAGAGCCCTAGGAAACAGTCGCCTATATCACAGATGAATGGGCCCCAACCACATGTGCCGGCTTAGGAATGTACTGCATCTATATATGACATTCATTTTTTGTCTCATATAGGCCTAGAGGCATGTTTCTCTTATTGACGCATACTGTGCTTGCTGCATTGCATACATGTGATATTTTATATCTATAGTATAATTTTTTGAAACTCCCTGCTTGGGATATAAACCGTGTTGGTAGTAGCACATGCCTACAATATTACAATATGTTAGATGGTATACCTATGGTATAATTTTTTGCATACACCTCCTCTGGGAAGTGTTCACCTGTGCGCCAGTGCTACAAAGACTTTAGACTCTAGTAGTCACTGTCTTTGTTGCACATGTATTTTAGACCGGTCTTGGTGTCATTTTATATGGTTTTAGGTCTGTGTGTATTGTCTCATACTGAGGTGATGGTAAACCAGGGCGACTGCCCAAATGTCAAATTTGTATATGTAATAAAGCATAATTTTTGGAAATTTTTCTGAGTATCACATTCTGTTCACTATGTAGCCACTTTTTTGTGAATCTCTTTTCACAACCTCCCCCCTTTTTTGCATGTCTTTTTTGGCTACTGAATGGAGGCCATCTACTGGGTGATATGGTAATTTATTTTACAACCTCTAAATAACTATCTTTAACTAAAGCCTACCCCACCCCCTGCTAACTTGCCGACCTCCTCCACTCCTCCTACCACTCCATCCCCCCACAGCTATCTCCTCCTGTGCCACCATCCCCTCCCTCCTAGATTGTAAGCTCGAAAGAGCAGGGCCCTCGAACCCCTCGTGTATCACATTGTATTGGTATTGTTCTGTCACATGTTCTGTCCCCCTTTGTAAATGTACAGCGCTGAGCGAACTAATTGGCGCTTTATAAATACTGTATAATAATAATAATATGTGACCATTCTTCCAGAAGCGCATTTGTGAGGTCAGGCACTGATGTCGGATGAGAAGGCCTGGCTCGCAGTCTCCACTCTAATTCATCCCAAAGGTGTTCTATTGGGTTGAGGTTAGGACTCTGTGCAGGCCAGTCAAGTTCTTCCACCCCAACTCACTCATCCATGTCTTTATGGACCTTGCTTTGTGCACTGGTGTGCAGTCATGTTGGAACAGGAAGGGGCCATCCCCAATCTGTTCCCACAAAGTTGGGAGTATGAAATTGTCCAAAATGTCTTGGTATGCTGATGCCTTAAGAGTTCCCTTCAGTGGAACTAAGGGCCAAGCCCAACCCCTGAAAAATGAGTCCACACCATAAAACCCCCCTCCACCAATCTTTACACTTGGCACAATACAGTCAGGAAAGTACTGTTCTCCTAGCAACCGCCAAACCCAGACACGTCCATCAGATTGCCCGACAGAGAAGCGTGATTTGTCACTCCAGAGAACACTTCACTGCTCTAAAGTCCAGTAGTGGGGTGCTTTTACATCAGTGCATCCAACACTTTGCATTGCACTTGGTGATGTAAGGCTTGTATGCAGCTGCTTGGCCATGGAAACCCATTCCATGACGATCTTTATGCACTGTTGTGCTAATCTGAAGGCCACACGAAGCTTGGAGGTCTCTAGCTATTGACTCTGCAGACAGTTGGCGACTTCTGCGCACTGCTGGCTTCAACATTCGCTGACCCCGCTCATGTTACATGGCCTACCACTTTGTGGCTGAGTTGCTGTTGTTCCCAGTTGTTTGCACTTTTTTACAATACCACTAACAGTTGACCGTGGAATATTTTGTAACAAGGAAATTTCACAGCTGGACCTTTTACACAGGTGGCAACCTATCATGATACAACACTTGAATTGACTGAGCTCCTGAGACTGACCCATTCTTTCACAAATGTTTGTAGAAGCAGTCTGCATGCCTAGGTGCTTGATTTTACACACCACGCCATGGAGGTGATTGTAACGCCTGAATCAATGATTTCAAGGGGTGTCCTAATACTTTTGGCAATATAGTGTATATGGGCAACTTTGGGCACCGAAGTTTGCCACAATTTCACAGGCACACGCAATTTTAAAGGCTTCACATTTTTTCAGATTGTGATTAATGCTGATAGCATGAAATGCGTTTCAAACCTTTTACTCCCTCTCTGTGTCAATGTCATGCTGATGTTTTGGTCTTTATGATCAGAATAAAATGGATTGAATTTGGAGTGCAACTGTCTGCGAGCTGGGTTGGCACCCAATTGGAAGATGTGTGGTGTTTTTAGAGTGGACCGACCTGGAACAGCATTTTCTTGCTTCTTCACATGTTTGGTTTGGTTTATTTTACTTAGTGCAACCTCTCATCTTTTCTATTTTACCAATAAATGGGAATACTGTATATCGTGTTTCTGTGCACTCAGGCCTGGTTCACACCAATGCATTTTTTAGCGCTTTTTGCATTTTGCAGAAACTCACTACAGTCCAATTAGCATGGTTTCCTATGGGACACATTCAACATTTATGTGTTTTCAGCCGCTGCATTTTTGGAAAGGGTCAGGGAATTTTTTTTCCTGTGGTAGATTGCAACATGCATAGGTATGAACTATGCCCAAACTTACCTTTAGTGTGCTTTTTACTGGAAATATGCCAAATATCATATGATATATTGAATTTTAAAACCAACACCATTGTATTTTCCTGGGTTTCTGCTTTCAGAAAATATATAATGTTTGGAGGTTTTTACTCATTTTCAGGCCTAAAATATGCATTTTGACATATGTACCAACAAATTGCAAAAATAGCTCTGGCAGCAAAGGGGGTTACATGAACTGAAGGTGTATTCAAATTTGAATAGCTTTAGAAATGGTCATCATTAGGAGCGTCAAAAAATTCAACAAAAAATACGTGTTTAAAAAATTTGCTTTCCCTTTCCATAGGGGAATGTTTTAGCCATTGCACAATTTTTTGAGGTTTTACATCACCATTTGAATTTTATCAGCACGGTTTAAACTTTTGAAATGCTGTTTATTAATGGCTTTGGGACATGACCAATACTACTTTCAACTGTATAAAAAGTTTAAAATAAATAAAAAAAACAATTGAAAAATCCCATAGCTGCATAAAAATTTGGGTTTTTGGTTTTTAAAACCCTTTGGCTACAAGGAAGGGGACCCAATTTTTTCAAAATTAAAAATATACGATTGTTTTAACAATTGCAAAATCAATATTAATTAAGTTAACGATTCTAACCAATTTTTGTGAAATGATGGTGAGTTTTTTAAGCAGCCCCTTTTTATTCTTTTGTTATTACAATTTTATTTCTGTATTTTTTTGCATTAATAGGGCACATTACATTTTT
>CATNWA010003622.1:0-19945 GCA_951230385.1 Staurois parvus | reverse complement strand
CTTTTATCCAAAATTAGGTTACACCTTCAGATATAACAAGGCTTAACTTTCACTTGGCCTATAAAATGACTGCATTGCCATAGATTCTGTACCTCCTCTAGGCATTGGCCATGCATATTCCCCAGTCATTTGCCTCCCAGCGGTCTATGTAATTTAATTTTATTTAGGGTGATAAAGTGGCTTGTATGAGTTTCCCCTTCCTTACCCCAAAGCAAGTTGGACTGCCGGACCTGTCATCATGCTACAAGCCCTTGCACCTCACCAGGGTAGAGACAAGGCCTTGCACCTCACCAGACTCTTCAACAAATGTTATCCCCCATATATTCCTCCGCCCAGTGCTTTCCAACCCTACCTTTACTCCAGGAACTTACAGTAGGCAGCTATGTTTTCTGGGGAAGGCTGGATACACACAGGGTAAGGCACATCACAACTCATCAGGGTTGGATGCCTCTCCAAGCAATTAGCTCTCTAGCAACCCCCCATGTTATCCCAAGTTCTTGGTCAGTTTACCAGTTGTGTAATTCCTTGCAATCTATCCTATATCCGGGCTTCTCTTCTCCGGGCCTCTGTTCACCGCCTTTGAACATTTATGTGCCGCAATGGAGTATACACCTGTCATGGAAATTTTGTATTGTTGGTCGAACTTTAAATGTGTCATATATTCGTGTTATTCATATGTCTCTCGTGTGGCTTAATTAAAGCTCTGAAGGCTGCAATTGGGCCATGCGCATGTACAATGTATGTATTACAGTACTCAGCTTGGTAATGGATGAGATGGCAGATCTGCGCTTATAGACCGGCGTGTATACCACCATGGCATTCGATGCGAATGTCGCTGGCAGTAGACCGTGGGCCTGTATCCACATATCAGCAGCATAGTACCACATGGGCTTCATAACGCAAGGCGCCAAGCGGTGTGAACTCCACGTGTAGGCTTATGCATATCTTACAACCCATTACCAACTTGAAACTGTATCTTGGATGGATGTGTTTTAATAAAGATCGTATCGGGCCCATCCAGGTACAGACTGATATTTTTAGGGAATGCTTGTACAAAGAATTTACATACCAATAGAAGCTAGTAGGACAGGAAATATGACCTCAGATGGCTCATGGGGGGGAAAGGGGAGGAAGTCTGCTGACCTCAGAAGACTCATGGGGGAGGACCAGTGATAGATAATAGGAAAGGCTATGCTCCAATTGGAATGTACATCCTGTGTATAGGCACTCCCCATTGCATTGTTCGGTGGGAGGGGATTGACTTTATTCATGTGGGGGGCATGTGTGTATTTTTAATAAAACAGAGAGCTGGGTCTGAAACCAGCTCTTATGTGAATTGCAACACCATCCTGAGAGTGTCGTTTGATCATTCTAGGGTAACGGAGCTCCACCCCCACATCTCAACAGAGCTAAAAGTAGTTGGATGGGCAGGAATCGTGTAGTTTTAGCTGCAGTCGTGGTAAGCAAGATTCGCACAGCTTTATGGGGGATTTCTGCGCATCCAACTGCGAGTACTCACGGTAAGGAGAAATTCGTTAAAGCGAATTTCCAAGACACACCTCATTTCTAAATGTTGCAGAGGGAGTCTATGTCCCTCCCCCTATGTGCGCAAACGGAAGGCTGACCTGCAGGTGTCCTTCTCTAGTGAACAGGTGGCCTGTTTAATTCAATTAATGCACATATCTTCGATTGCTAACCTGCAAAAGCTTGGATTCAAACTGGTCCATTCCTTCAGAGCGCATGTGCTGGTATGGTCACTAGCTGCTGCTTCATAGAATATCTCCTAAATTGTGAACATTTAGAAAATATTAATTTTACCTACAGGTAAACTTTTTTTTATAAACATATCTGTAAGTAAAAATATACAAAAAGTGACTTTACTACCACTTTGATCCATCAGGACAGTGCTCTACAGCATCTCTCCAGCCACTCCTGCATTTCCTGACGTCCACGGAAATCCCATCAGGCACTCATGTCAGAGCCCCTGAACCAGAGCCTGTCACTTTACCAGGACTCTGAGCCAGAGGCCTCCTCTACATCTCAGGTTCCACCGTCAAGCAAGGTTTAGGCATCAGTCAGCCATCTACTACCATGGATAACACCAAAGAGCTGTCAAAAGACACCAGAGACAAAATTGTGGACCTCCACAAGACTGGAAAGGTTAACAAGCAGTTTGGTGAAAATAGATCAACTTTTGGAGCAATTGTTAGAAAATGGAAGAGGCTAAAGATTGGAAAGCTGATCTAAGGGACTCTGATGGGGACTCTGATGTAAAGGTGGATGCTACGGGGGACTCCTAAGAATGATTTCCCAGGATTTGGGGTTCTTTGAGTGGTCATTATGTAAAAGAGAAAATCCTGGGAATGAGAATTAATTGTCAAATGAGAGAAATATCCCAAGGAAAAAAATGAAAGGAATTAAAGAAGGAACTGAGGCTGGGCTGAGAAATCAATGGCACAGGAGTTGGAGTAAATTGAAGAATTTCCCAGGATTTGGGTTTCTCTGAGAGGTCATATGCAACGGAGAATTGAGAAATGTCAAATATTTAAATTCCTTAGCTCAGGTTAGCGACGGTCAAACATAATTCAAAGGTAGGAAAACTGGAAAAAAGGATTACTATGACAAGCAGAAGAATTAGGGGATGTGGAATCTGATGGTGCAACAGTTGAGGCTAGGCAGAGAAATAAATAGCACGGAATTGGAGTAAATTGAAGAATGATTTCCCAGGATTTGGGGTTCTCTGAGAAGGCTGGAAAGGTTACCAAGCAGCTTGGTGAAAATAGATCAACTGTTGGAGCAATTGTTAGAAAATGGAAGAGGCTAAAGACGACTCTCAGTCTCCCTCGGACTGGGGCTCCATGCAAGATCTCACCTCGTGGGGTATCACTGATGATAAGAAAGGTGAGGAATCAATCCAGAACTACAATGACATGACATGAGCTGGGACCACAGTTTCAAAGGTCACTGTCGGTAGAATGCTACGCCGTCATGGTTTCAAATCATGCATTGCACGGAAGTCATCACATGTCCAGGCCCGTCTGAAGTTTGCCAATGACCATCTGGTTGATCCACATGAGTCATGAGAGAAAGTCATGTGGTCAGATGATACCAAAGTAGAACTTTTTGGTCCTAACTTCTCTCGTCATGTTTGGAGGAAAAAGGATGAGTTGCATCCCAAGAACACCATCCCTACTGTGAAGCATGGGGGTAGTAGTGCTTTGGAGGTGCTTTTCTGCGAAGAGGACAGGACATGACTGCACTATATTGAGAGGATGAATGGGGTCATTTATTGTGAGATTTTGAGCAACTACCTCCTGTCCTCAGTTAGATCAGTGAAGATGGGTCACGGCTGGGACTTCCAACATGACCACGACCCGAAGCACACAGCCAGGATAACCAAGGAGTGGCTCCGTAAGAAGCATATCAAGGTTCTGGCGTGGCCTAGCCAGTCTCAAGACCTAAATTCAATAGAACATCTTTAAGGGAGCTGAAACTGTGCTCAGCGACAGCCCCGAAACCTGACAGATTTAGATGAGATCTGTGTGGAGGAGTGGGCCAAAATCTTTGTTGCAGTGTGTGCAAACCTGGTCATGAACTACAGGAAACGTTTGACCTCTGTAATTGCAAACAAAGGCTTCTGAACTAGGTGAGTATTGGGGAGGGGGGGTGCTGGGGGAGCTTTTTAAAAGTTTTTTACTTTCATGAATAGAACGCATGAAAGTAAAAAAAAACCTTCAGCCTGCACATCCACTTTAATTTCAGCTTAAAGTTCAACTCCAGGTAAGTTGTTCTTTTTTGAAAAATAAGACATGTAGAATTTGTATTGTCATCCATTTCAGTTTCTGAGAGATTTCTATTCACTTCCTGTCCTGAATGGGAACATAGACAAATACAAAAACACATACAAAAACACTGGTTGAGTTAGTTTTGGCTAGTTCATTAAATATAACTTTAACTATATGATAGAAATATGCCAGAGGCTGGATTCTACCCATTCACTTTGATTTACCTGTTGTACAAGTGATTTAGGGGACCTCCTGAATGTTCTTAATGCACACCAACCATTAATTACTATTAATAAGCCTTAATGAGTTTGTGAGGATCCAGGAAAAAAAACTGATTTTGATGTAGGAAAAACTGGAAAAAGGATTTCTCCTAAGGCAAGAGAATTAGGGGATGTGGAATCTGATGGTGCTAGTTGAGGCTAAATGGCAAAACAAATGGAAAACCTCGTGTGAAAATGCAGGAATTTTGCAGTAAATTGAAAGAATGATTTCGCAGGTTTTGAGATTCCCTAAAAGGTCATTTAGAAGAATATGAAACGGAGAAGATCCTGAAACTGAGAATCAATATTCAAGGAATGAGAAAAATATCCTAGGTTAAAGACAATCAAAGAGAAAGGAAAAAGGATTTCTATGACGTGCAGGTGGAATCTTATGCTGCAATAGTTGAGGCTAGGCTGAGAAATCAATGGCACAGGAGTTTGAGTAAATTGAAGAATTTCCCAGGATTTGGGTTTCTCTGAGAAGTCATTTAGAAGAATATGCAAAGGGAGAACTGAGAAATGTCAAATATTTAAATTCCTCAGATCAGGTTAGCGACGGTCAAACATAATTCAAAGGTTGGAAAACTGGAAAAAGGATTTCTATGACAAGCAGAAGAATTAGGGGATGTGGAATCTGATGGTGCAATAGTTGAAGGTAGGCAGAGAAATAAATAGCACAGGAATTGGAGTAAATTGAAGAATGATTTCCCAGGATTTGGGGTTCTCTGAGAAGTCATTTAGGGGAATATGCAAAAGATAATATCCAGGAACTGAAAATCGATTGTAAAGGAATGAGGGAAATATCGACGGTCAGAGTTCTGGAATATTCATGAAAAAACATGTTTCTGAGGTAGGAAAAAAAAAGATTTTTTATTCACTGAAATGGCAAAGGATTGGGAAGGGAAGATAGAGGACATCCGTACCCATATCGGTCATCCTCGAGCTGCGGGAAGGAAGAAGGAAAGATGAAAAGAAAGAAGGATGGAAAAAAGGTAGAAAGAAGGAAGGAAGGTAAGGAGGAAGGCAGGAAGGAAAGCAGAAAGAAAAATATTACGGATGGAAGGAAATAAAGAAAGAGGAAAGGAAATAAAGAGGAAAGGAAAGAAGGAAAGATGGAAATAGGGATGGAAAGAAGGAAGACAAAAGAAGAAAGTTAAGAAGAATGGAAAGAAAGAAAGAAGGAAGGAATCCCTTCCATATGGTTTAGAAGTGAACTGGCCCTAAGTCTAGAAGTGACTTGCCCTAAGGCCAGAGATGAAACATCCTCCTACAAAAGTTGTACCTGTTAATCTGCAGTGTTCACAATAGCCATTTAAAGTGCTGTATTTATAAAGCTTGTCCGAGTGTTCAGAAAAATGAGGGTGGAGAGCTGAAATGAAACTGCAAAAATTCAGTGAGGAAAGCTAGAGCTCTTAGAACTGTTTGGTGGGATGAGACACCTCCTTCACAGAAACAGAGCTATGGCTGTCAATCTGCTAGAAAAAATAACTTGTCAGAAGGGATTTATGCCGATATGGAGAAATGAAGCAGCAGACATAAAATTATACTCATTGCTTGGAGACAAGTACACACTACATATTTTGTTCATATTTCATGTCTGAAGTTTACAACCATTTAAATAGTAGTTTTCCTCCATGCACCATACTCACAATAGGTCCACAAAATTAAATCTGCCTGCAAATAAAAGACCTTTTACAGGATGAGTAGGAACTAATGAAAGAAGGTCCAATTTGTATATATTATATAGATGTACTGCATCAAGGAGTATATTTCATGTAAGTACTTTGAGGCAGTTGGTCAGCTTACATATCAATTATGATACATGAAATGAGTTCAGCCCAAATTGGTAATATACAGGTATTTTTGTTTTATGATCAGAGATTACTTTGAGGCAATTGAACAATTGCAATTATATGAAATTACTAATGCCTACATTGGTTCTCTACAACCACTGAGGTATGCCTATGTTTTCTATTTTGGTGATTTGGTATGCAAGGACAAGAGATCTGTCTTATCTGTCATTTTGATGCAGTTGGCCAGCTTGAAAACTATTACAATAACTTTGAAATCTGTGCACTGTTTCTGAGCTATGACTTCGGCTAACTTTAGTTTAGTCTCCCTGCCACCCTTCCTCTCTCCCTCTCCCTCCCTCCCTTTCTCCCTCCCTCCCTTTCTTCCACCCTCTCTTCCATCCCTCCCTCCATTTCTCTCTGCCCTTCCTCTATTCCATGCCTCCCTCTCCCTCTCTTCCCTCCCTCCCTCTCTTTCTCTCCGTCTTTTCATCCTCTCTCTTCCACCCTCCCTCCCTCTAACTCCCTCCCTCCCATTCTCCCTCCCTCCTACTCACTCCCTCTATCTCCCTCCCTCCCTTTCTCTCATCCTCCACCCCCCCCTCTCTCTCTCTCCCACTCTTCCTCCTTCCCTCTCTCTCTCCCTCCCCCCCCCCACTCTCCATTTCTCCCTCCCTCTCTCTCCCTCCCTCCCTTTCTCTCTTCTTCCCCCTTTTCTCCCTCCCTCTTTTTCTCCCTTCCGTCCTCCCTCTTCACTTTCTCCCTTCCGTCCTCCTTCCCTCACTTTCTCTCTTCCTTCCTCCCTCCCTCCCTCAATTTCTCCTCCCTTTCTCCCAATATCTCTCTCTCCCTCCCTTTCTCCCATCCTCTCTTCCCACCTCCCTCCCTCTCTTCCCCCCCTCTCCCTCCATTTCTCTCTTCCCTTTCTCTCTTCTTCCTCCCTCTCTTCCATCAATCTCTCCCTCTCTTCTCTCCTTCTCCCCCTCTCTTCCGTCCTTAAAAGTACCGCCATTTTGTGCTAAGAATTAGTTAAGGCCATTTTGTTTAATGATAGCTTAAGTTCTGCCATTTATGAATAAGTATTATTTCATATTTGTTAAAACTTGTATTTCTATGTCTTTCAAAGAACTTAAAAACTAACTTCCTCTTTCTGTTGTATGTTACTTTTTACAAGAAACTTAAAGGTTCCTCTTTTTTTACTTATTCTCAAGAAACCTAAAGAACTTCCTCTTTCTCTTAAACTCCAAGTTCTCTTTTTCTTCTTATCAGATCAAACTGAAAGTTAGTGGTTAAGAGTAGAGATGAGCGAATCGAAGTAGGCGAAGTGGAATTCGAGTCGAATATTGGAAAATTTTCGCGCCGAATCCGAAAAATAGCCTACTTCGGACGCGCGAATCGAAATTTTTCCTAAAATGGCGGCGGACATGTGCGGCGACGGAGCGGGGATGTCTGGGAAGGCGCGCAGACAAGGCGCGCTGACCCATAATGCATTCCTTAATGACATGTGATCGCATTAGCCAATCAGCAGCCAGGCAGCCAGCACTGTGTAATGGTCGAGCTATAAATAGCGGCCATTTTAGAATTCTTCATTTGCCTCCAGTCATTCAAGAGAGGCAGACCGCTCTGTATTAGGGACAGAGTTAGGGCCACAGAAACGTTACTTGGGGACAGAGAAACGTTACTTAGGGACAGAGAAGCATTACTCAGGGACACAGAATTGTTAATGAGGGCCACAGAATCGTTACTTAGGGCCAAAGAAACGCTAGTTAGGGGCCACAGAATTGTTACTCAGGGACAGACAGAATTGTTACTGAGTGCCAGAGAATTGTTACTTAGGGCCACAGAAACGTTAGTTAGGGCCACAGAATTGTTACTCAGGGACAGACACAGAATTGTTACTGAGGGCCACAGAACTGTTACTTAGGGCCACAGAAACGTTATTAGGGCCACAGAATTGTTACTCAGGGACAGACAGAATTGTTACTGAGTGCCAGAGAATTGTTACTTAGGGCCACAGAAACGTTAGTTAGGGCCACAGAATTGTTACTCAGGGACAGACACAGAATTGTTACTGAGGGCCAAAGAACTGTTACTTAGGGCCACAGAAACGTTAGTTAGGGCCACAGAATTGTTACTCAGGGACAGACAGAATTGTTACTGAGTGCCAGAGAATTGTTACTTAGGGCCACAGAAACGTTAGTTAGGCCCACAGAATTGTTACTCAGGGACAGACACAGAATTGTTACTGAGGGCCACAGAACTGTTACTTAGGGCCACAGAAACGTTAGTTAGGGCCACAGAATTGTTACTCACTCAGGACAGACACAGAATTGTTACTGAGGGCCACAGAACTGTTACTTAGGGCCACAGAAACGTTAGTTAGGGCCACAGAATTGTTACTCTGACAGACACAGAATTGTTACTGAGGGCCACAGAATTGTTACTGAGGGCCACAGAACCGTTACTGAGGGCCACAGAACCGTTACTGAGGGCCACAGAATTGTTACTCAGGGACACAGAATTGTTACTGAGGGCCACAGAACCGTTACTTAGGGCCACAGAATTGTTACTCAGGGACACAGAACCGTTACTTAGGGCCACAGAACCGTTACTTAGGGCCACAGAATTGTTACTCAGGGACACAGAATTGTTACTTAGGGCCACAGAAACATTACTCAGGGACACAGAATTGTTACTGAGGGCCACAGAACTGTTACTTAGGGCCACAGAAACGTTAGTTAGGGACACAGAATTGTTACTCAGGGACAGACACAGAATTGTTACTGAGGGCCACAGAATTGTTACTTAGGGCCACAGAAACGTTACTCAGGGACACAGAATTGTTACTGAGGGCCACAGAACTGTTACTTAGGGCCACAGAAACGTTAGATAGGGCCACAGAATTGTTACTCTGACAGACACAGAATTGTTACTGAGGGCCACAGAATTGTTACTGAGGGCCACAGAACCGTTACTTAGGGCCACAGAATTGTTACTCAGGGACACAGAATTGTTACTGAGGGCCACAGAACCGTTACTTAGGGCCACAGAATTGTTACTCAGGGACAGACACAGAATTGTTACTCAGGGCCACAGAATTGTTACTGAGGGCCACAGAACCGTTACTTAGGGCCACAGAATTGTTACTCAGGGACACACACAGAATTGTTACTGAGGGCCACAGAACCGTTACTTAGGGCCACAGAATTGTTACTCAGGGACACAGAAATTGTTACTTAGGGCCACAGAAACATTACTCAGGGACACAGAATTGTTACTGAGGGCCACAGAACTGTTACTTAGGGCCACAGAAACGTTAGTTAGGGACACAGAATTGTTACTCAGGGACAGACACAGAATTGTTACTGAGGGCCACAGAATTGTTACTCAGGGCCACAGAATTGTTACTGAGGGCCACAGAACCGTTACTTAGGGCCACAGAATTGTTACTCAGGGACACAGAATTGTTACTGAGGGCCACAGAACCGTTACTTAGGGCCAAGAATTGTTACTCAGGGACACAGAATTGTTACTTAGGGCCACAGAATTGTTACTCAGGGACACAGAATTGTTACTGAGGGCCACAGAACTGTTACTTAGGGCCACAGAAACATTAGTTAGGGACACAGAATTGTTACTCAGGGACAGACACAGAATTGTTACTGAGGGGCACAGAATTGTTACTTAGGGCCACAGAAACGTTACTCAGGGACACAGAATTGTTACTGAGGGCCACAGAACCGTTACTTAGGGCCACAGAATTGTTACTCAGGGACAGACACAGAATTGTTACTCAGGGACACAGAATTGTTACTGAGGGCCACAGAACCGTTACTTAGGGCCACAGAAACGTTACTCAGGGACACAGAATTGTTACTGAGGGCCACAGAACCGTTACTTAGGGCCACAGAATTGTTACTCAGGGACAGACACAGAATTGTTACTGAGGGACACAGAATTGTTACTGAGGGCCACAGAACCGTTACTTAGGGCCACAGAAACGTTAATCAGGGACACAGAATTGTTACTGAGGGCCACAGAACTGTTACTTAGGGCCACAGAAACGTTAGTTAGGGCCACAGAATTGTTACTCAGGGACAGACACAGAATTGTTACTGAGGGACACAGAATTGTTACTGAGGGACACAGAACTGTTACTTAGGGCCACATAATTGTTACTCAGGGACACAGAATTGTTACTACTGAGGGCCACAGAACCGTTACTTAGGGCCACAGAATTGTTACTCAGGGACAGACACAGAATTGTTACTGAGGGCACAGAATGTTACTTAGGGCCACAGAAACGTTACTCTCAGGGACACAGAATTGTTACTCAGGGACAGACACAGAATTGTTACTCAGGGACAGACACAGAATTGTTACTGAGGGACACAGAATTGTTACTGAGGGACACAGAATTGTTACTGAGGGCCACAGAACCGTTACTTAGGGCCACAGAAACGTTACTCAGGGACAGACACAGAATTGTTACTGAGGGACAGACACAGAATTGTTACTGAGGGACAGACACAGAATTGTTACTGAGGGACAGACACAGAATTGTTACTTAGGGCCACAGAAACGTTACTCAGGGACAGACACAGAATTGTTACTGAGGGACAGACACAGAATTGTTACTGAGGGACAGACACAGAATTGTTACTGAGGGACACAGAATTGTTACTGAGGGACACAGAATTGTTACTCAGGGACACAGAATTGTTACTGAGGGCCACAGAACCGTTACTTAGGGCCACAGAATTGTTACTCAGGGACAGACACAGAATTGTTACTCAGGGACACAGAATTGTTACTGAGGGCCACAGAACCTTTACTTAGGGCCACAGAATTCTTACTCAGGGACAGACACACAGAATTCTTACTCAGGGACAGACACAGAATTCTTACTCAGGGACAGACACAGAATTCTTACTCAGGGACACAGAATTGTTACTCAGGGACACAGAATTGTTACTGAGGGACACATAATTGTTACTGAGGGCCACAGAATTGTTACTCAGGGACCACAGAATTGTTACTGAGGGACACAGAATTGTTACTGAGGGACACAGAATTGTTACTGAGGGACACAGAATTGTTACTCAGGGACAGACACAGAATTGTTACTGAGGGCCACAGAACTGTTACTTAGGGCCACAGAAACGTTACTCAGGGACACAGAATTGTTACTCAGGGACACAGTATGTCAGACAACATGCAGAGGAGTGGCAGGAGGAGGCAATGTTTTAGGAGCGAGCAGACATGGCAGCAGAGGAAGGGGTCGAGGCAGCACTATTCGCAGCCAGAGGCTAGTGCTCCCGGTGTCATCCAGTACAGTGAGGAAGAGCTAACAGAGGGCGGTCAGGAACGGGGGGAGGACATCCGCCTCTTCAGCAGCCAGGCGAAGAAGTAGTGGCGAGGAGAGTGGCTCGGTAGCCGGTGTAGAGACAGGTCTGTCTCCTGACCCACACGCAGCCGAGGGGGCTAGTAGTGAGGCGGAGACCCTAATTGATGATGATGAGGCTGATCGCACTTGGCAGCCTCGTCGTCATCAGGCTATTGCTTCCGCATCATCAGGAGAAGAGGGTGGCAGCTTGGCAGCGAGCAAAACAGTCGGTGGGTTGTCTCCATCGCCACACTCTGCCATGTGCCACTTTCAGATCTCCTCACACACTGCTGGTGTGTTCCATTTTTTGACATAGGGTGCTGGCAGATTACGGGCCTCCCATAGCTGCTGCCAGGCCCCTAATCTGCCATAGGCCCCTATATACCACCTCCTCATGCTGCTGCCCAAGGTCCAGAGTCTGTCATGGGTCCCTGTACGGGCCTCCCATTGCTGCTGTCTCCATCGCCACACTCTGCCATGTGCCACTTTCAGGTCTCCTCACACACTGCTGGTGTGTTGAATTTTTTGACATAGGGTGCTGGCAGATTACGGGCCTCCCATAGCTGCTGCGAGGCCCCTAATCTGCCATAGGCCCCTATATACCGCCCTCCTCATACTGCTGCCAGGTCCAGAGTCTCTCATGGGTCCCTGTACGGGCCTCCCATTGCTGCTGTCTCCATCGCCACACTCTGCCATGTGCCACTTTCAGGTCTCCTCACACACTGCTGGTGTGTTCAATTTTTTGACATAGGGTGCTGGCAGATTACGGGCCTCCTATAGCTGCTGCCAGGCCCCTAATCTGCCATGGGCCCCTGTACCGCCTCCTCATGCTGCTGCCAGGTCCACAGTGTCTCATGCCATGTGCCACTTTCAGGTCTCCTCACACTGCTGGTGTGTTGAATTTTTTGACATAGGGTGCTGGCAGATTACGGGCCTCCATAGCTGCTGCCAGGCCCCTAATCTGCCATGGGCCCCTATACCGCCTCCTCATGCTGCTGCCAAGTCCAGAGTCTGTCATGGGTCCCTGTACGGCCTCCCATTGCTGCTGTCTCCATCGCCACACTCTGCCATGTGCCACTTTCAGGTCTCCTCACACACTGCTGGTGTGTTGAATTTTTTGACATAGGGTGCTGGCAGATTACGGGCCTCCCATAGCTGCTGCCAGGCCCCTAATCTGCCATAGGCCCCTATATACCACCTCCTCATGCTGCTGCCAGGTCCAGAGTCTGTCATGGGTCCCTGTACGGCCTCCCATTGCTGCTGTCTCCATCGCCACACTCTGCCATGTGCCACTTTCAGGTCTCCTCACACACTGCTGGTGTGTTGAATTTTTTTGACATAGGGTGCTGGCAGATTACGGGCCTCCCATAGCTGCTGCGAGGCCCCTAATCTGCCATGGGCCCCTATATACCGCCTCCTCATGCTGCTGCCAAGTCCAGAGTCTGTCATGGGTCCCTGTACGGCCTCCCATTGCTGCTGTCTCCATCGCCACACTCTGCCATGTGCCACTTTCAGGTCTCCTCACACTGCTGGTGTGTTGAATTTTTTGACATAGGGTGCTGGCAGATTACGGGCCTCCTATAGCTGCTGCCAGGCCCCTAATCTGCCATAGGCCCCTATATACCGCCTCCTCATGCTGCTGCCAGGTCCAGAGTCTGTCATGAGTCCCTGTACGGCCTCCCATTGCTGCTGTCTCCATCGCCACACTCTGCCATGTGCCACTTTCAGGTCTCCTCACACACTGCTGGTGTGTTCAATTTTTTGACATAGGGTGCTGGCAGATTACGGGCCTCCCATAGCTGCTGCCAGGCCCCAAATCTGCCATAGGCCCCTATATACCGCCTCCTCATGCTGCTGCCAAGTCCAGAGTCTGTCATGGGTCCCTGTACGGCCTCCCATTGCTGCTGTCTCCATCGCCACACTCTGCCATGTGCCACTTTCAGGTCTCCTCACACTGCTGGTGTGTTGAATTTTTTGACATAGGGTGCTGGCAGATTACGGGCCTCCTATATAGCTGCTGCTGCCAGGCCCCTAATCTGCCATAGGCCCCTATATACCGCCTCCTCATGCTGCTGCCCAAGTCCAGAGTCTGTCATGGGTCCCTGTACGGCCTCCCATTGCTGCTGTCTCCATCGCCACATTCTGCCATGTGCCACTTTCAGGTCTCCTCACACACTGCTGGTGTGTTGAATTTTTTGACATAGGGTGCTGGCAGATTACGTGCCTCCCATTGCTGCTGCCAGGCCCGTAATCTGCCATGGGCCCCCGTACCGACTCCTCATGCTGTGACGTTGCAACAAGGTGGAATTCAACCCTACATATGTTAGACCGCCTTTACGAACAGCAAAAGGCCATCACAGATTTCCTGATGTTAAAAGCGGATAAAGGTACTCCCTGTGTAACTTAGATGTCAGCCATTGGCAGCTCATGCGTGACACCTGCGCTTGCTCAGGCCCTTTGAGGAGGCCACGCTATTCGTGAGTCGGCAGGGACTATGGGATGAACGACGTCATTCCTCTGTTGCACGTCCTGGAACAAATGCTGTTAACAATGGCTGGTCAGGGTGCGGTAGATGTGGCGCACAGATCTCAACGCCACAAGACCCCCTGTGGGGGCAGGACAGGAAGAAGAGGAGGAGGTAGAGGAGGACATTGGTGCTCAGGAATTATTGAGTGAAATGGGTGGTTTTTCCACTCAGCGGACAGGAGTGGAGGAGCAGGAGCATCTGGTAGAGGAGGAGGAGGAGGAGACAGAGGACCCAGACGCACCGTGGCAGTATGCTGTGGAGATGGAGGCAGGGAGTCCCTCGCATTCCTTGGCACAAATGGCCCATAGCATGCTCGCTTGCTTACGTACCGACAGCCGAATAATAACCATCAGACAGAGGGATGACTTTTGGCTGTCCACCTTGTTGGACCCTCGCTACCGTTCAAAAATGGTGGCCTTTTTCACACCTGCTGAGAGGGAGGGCCAAAATAACGTACTATAAAAACCACCTATGTAGTCAGCTGGTCTCTGCCTGTCTGCGCCAACGTCCATCCTCAGACACTGTGGGCCCTGTGCGCTCGCGTTCCGCTGCCATGGCAGCAGGGGAGGGGTGGGGTGGTAGGAGCAGTGGCAGCTCCACCAGCAGCAGCTGCCTCAGTCTGCAGTCAATGATGAGTAGCTTTCTTCACCAGCGCAGTGAGGAAACTACTAACCCAGCCGCAGCAGCAGCAGCAGCATCATCAGGTGGACCTGGAGCAGGACCTCAAACAACAGGCTTAGGCCTACTTGGACAGCACCCTGCCAACCGAGTACGTACCGACAGCCGAATAATAACCATCAGGGCAGAGGGATGACTTTTGGCTGTCCACCTTGTTGGAATTTGCCCTAAAACCGAAAAATGGTGGCCTTTTTCACACCTGCTGAGAGGGAGGCCAAAATAACGTACTATAAAAACCACCTATGTAGTCAGCTGGTAACTCCGCGGTCTCTGCCTGTCTGCGCCAACGTCCATCCTCAAACACTGTGGGCCCTGTGCGCTCACAGTTCCTCCGCTGCCATGGCAGCAGGGGAGGGGTGGGGTGGTAGGAGCAGTGGCACTCCACAGCACCAGCTGCCTCAGTCTGCAGTCAATGATGAGTAGCTGTTCTTCACCAGCGCAGTGAGGGCTACTAACCAGCCGCAGCAGCAGCAGCAGCATCAGGTGGACCTGGAGCAGGGCCCCTCAAACAACCTCAGGCTTAGGCCTACTTCCAGCACCCTGCCAACCGAGGTAGACAATCCCCTTTTTTGTCTACTGGCAACGAAACTTGACCCATTGCCCCCAACTAGCTGAATTTGCCAGAAAGGCTGTCATGCCCGGCCAGTAGCGTGGCATCGGAGCGCGTGTTTAGTGCGGCAGGAGGTGCTATTGCAACTCCGCGGAGGACACCTGTCCACCCAAAGTGTGGAGAGACTGACCGTTTGTGAAAATGAATCAGGCGTGGATTAGTCTGGATTTCAAACCACCAGTTCCTGACCCAACTGACTAAATCCGCCATGAATCATGCCCCAAACTCTGCCATGTGCCACTTTCAGGTCTCCTCACACTGCTGGTGTGTTCCATTTTTTGTCATAGGGTGCTGGCAGATTACGGGCCTCCCCATAGCTGCTGCCAGGCCCCCCTAATCTGCCATGGGCCCCTATACCGCCTCCTCATGCTGCTGCCAAGTCCAGAGTCTCTCATGGGTCCCTGTACGGCCTCCCATTGCTGCTGTCTCCATCGCCACACTCTTGTGCCCCACTGCCATGTGCCACTTTCAGGTCTCCTCACACACTGCTGGTGTGTTCCATTTTTTTTGTCATAGGGTGCTGGCAGATTACGGGCCTCCCATAGCTGCTGCCCAGGCCCCTAATCTGCCATGGGCCGCCTATACCGCCTCCTCATGCAGCTGCCGAGGGCCAGGTCCAGTCTCTCATGGGTCCCTGTACGGCCTCCCATTGCTGCTGTCTCCATCGCCACACCTTCTGCCATGTGCCACTTTTCAGGATTCCTCACACTGCTGGTGGGTTCCATTTTTTTTGTCATAGGGTGCTGGCAGATTACGGGCCTCCCATATGCTGCTGCCAGGCCCCTAATCTGCCATGGGCCCCCGTACCGACTCCTCAATGCTGCTGCCAGGCCCGTAATCTGTCATGGCCCCTGTACCGCCTCCTCATGCTGCTGCCAGGACCAGAGTGTGTCATGGCTTGTTGGCCCCCGTTCCCGAGCTCAAAAAATTATGTCATGAGCCATGCTCCTTCTCCTGCTGCTGCACTCCTCTTCAAACGGATTCCGTCAGCAGTCCCTTCTTGGAATCCGTTTCCAAGAGACAACAGTTTGCGAGCACCATTTGCCCACCCGAAAATCGGTGCAGAAGCCCCCGTCCTCCTGTCCAAGTTGCTGCTGCCAGGCTCGTAATCTGTCATGGGCCCCTGTACCCTCACCAGCCCTCCTCATGCTGCTGCCAGGTCCAGAGTGTGTCATGGGTCCTGTACGGCCTCCCATTGCTGCTGCCACCCTAGGCTATCGCACACCATCCCTCTTGCCGCCATGCTGCCATGGTCCCTGCCATTGCTCAGATCTCCTCACTCACTGCTGTGGTTTTCCATTTTTGTCATAGGGTGCTGTATGGCCTCCCATTGCTGCTGCCTCCACCGCCACACTGTGGCTCCACACTCTGGTTTTGGCCCCGTGACTGCCCAAATGAGTGAAGTGTGTGTGATTCTAAGATCGACGGCACTCATCTGCATGTCATACTGACTGACAGTATTATTTCTCTTCCCAGCAGACTCCAAGGGCATTTAAATTAAAGGTACAGTGTTCTGCACTAATATTAAGTCTCTCTGAAGCCTAGAAACACCCTTTTTTAAGTTAAATTCACAGCGAATATATTCGACTCGAATCGAAATTTTTCCACGAATTCGCCGAATCAGTCGAATCGAATTTTTAAATACTTCGCTCATCTCTAGTTAAAGCATCCTGAATATATATTAAAAATAAATACACACATTTCTTTTCTTAAGAATTTTGGAAATTTCCATAAGTGTTTAAGAGTTCGAATCTGACGTTTATCACACATGATTGGCTTATGCATATATGATATTTGATTGGCTTCTATATTTTATGCATTGCTTGATGATGCTTCCTATATGAGCTGAAACACGGCAAAATAAATTCAGTTCATTCTGAGATACCACCTTGTGTCTACGTTTCCTGTGTCTCAGAGTGGGCTCCAGGCCTGAGGACAGTCACTGATCAAGCCAGGGACAGACGGGGGTCAGTTTTTCTTGAGAGGGATGAGAGTCAATTCCTTTCACGTCCCTCTCTCCCTCTTTCCCTCCCTCTCAACCTCCACTCTCTTCCACCTTCCCTCCACCCTCCCTCCCTTTCTCTCTTCCTCTCTCCCTCCCTCTTCCTCCCCCCGCCCTCTCCCCTCCCTCCCCCTCCAATCCCGCCCCCCCCTTCCTTCTTTTTTTCCCTCCATTCCTTTTTTTCTCCCTCCTTTTTCCAATCCACCCTTTCTCCCCCCTCCTTGTCTCATTCCCTCCTCCCTCTCATTCCCTCTATCTCCCTTCCTCCCTCCCCTCATCCTCCCATCCCCCCCTCTCCTCTCTCCAACTCTTTCCTCGTTCCCTGTCTCCTCTCCCCTCTCCCCCCCCTCACTCTCCTTTTCTCCCCCTCCCCTCCCCCCCCCTCCTTCCTCCCCCCCTTTCTCCCCCCCTCCCTGCCACCCTCCCTCTCTTTCTCCCTTCCGCCATCCCTCCCTCACTTTCTCCCTCTCCCCTCCTTTCCTTCCTCCCTCCCTCACCCTTCCCCCCCCTCCCTCCCCTCTCTTTCCTCCCATTCCCCCCCTCCCTCCCTCCCTCCCTACCTCCGTCCATTTCTCCCTCCCTCCCCCTCCCCCCCCCCTCCATTTCTCTCTAACCTTTCCTTCTTCTCTTCCCTCCCTCCTCTCCCCCCCCCTCTCCCTCTCTCCCCTCCCCCCCCTTTTCTCTTCTCTCCCCTCCCTCTAACTCCCTTTCTCTCTTCCTCTCTCATACCCTCTCCCTCTCTCCCCCTCTCTCCCTCTTCTCCCCTACTCCCCTCCCTCCCCCCCACTCCCTCCCCCCCCATCCTTTCTCCCCCCCCATTCTTCCTCCCTCGCTTTCCCCCCCTCCTTCGCGTTCTCCCCCCATTTTGTTTAATGATAGCTTAAGTTCTGCCATTTATGAATAAGTATTATTTCATATTTGTTAAAACTTGTATTTCAAAGAACTTAAAAACTAACTTCCTCTTTCTCTTAATCTCAAGAAACCTAAAGAACTTCCTCTTTCTCTTTAAACTCCAAGTTCTCTTTTTCTTCTTATCAGATCAAACTGAAAGTTAGTGGTTAAGAGCATCCTGAATATATATTACAAATAAATATACACATTTCTTTTCTTAAGAATTTGGAAATTTCCATAAGTGTTTAAAGAGTTCGAATCTGACGTATATCACACATGATTGGCGTATGCATATATGATATTTTGATTGGCTTCTATATTTTATGCATTGCTTGAAGTTTCATATATAAGCTGAAACACGGAAAAATAAATTCAGTTCATTCTGAGATATCACCTTGTGTCTACGTTTCCTGTGTCTCAGAGTGGGCTCCAGGCCTGAGGACAGTCACTGATCAAGCCAGGGACAGACGGGGGTCCCCCCCCCTTGAGAGGGATGAGAGTCAATTCCTTTCACCTTCCCTCTCTCCCCCCCTCTCTTCCACCCTCCCTCCACCCCCCCTCCCTTTTTCTCCTCTTCCTCTCTCCCTTCCCCCTTTTTTTCCCTCCCTTTCCTTTTTTTCTCCCTCCTTTTTCCCATCCTCCCTTTCCCCCTCCCTCCTTGTCTCATCCCCTCCTCCCTCTCATTCCCTCTATCTCCCCTTCCCTCCCTTTCTCCTCATCCTCCATCTCCCCCCCTCTCCTCTCCAACTCTTCCTCCTCTTCCCTGTCTCCTCTCTTCCCTCCCCCTCCCTCCCCCTCCTTCTCCCTTCTCCTCCCTTCCCCTCCCTCCCTCACTTTCTCTTTCCCCTCTCTCCCTTCCCCCTCCCTTCCTCCCTCCCTCCTCCCTCCCTCACATCCCTCTCTCTCTCCTCGCCCTCCTCTCCTCTCTCTCTCCTCATTCCACCCCCCCTCCCTCCCTCTCTCCCTACCTCCGTCCATTTCTCCCCCTCCCTCTCTTCCCCCCCCTCCATTTCTCTCTTCCCTTTCTCTCTTCCCTCCCTCCCTTCCCTTCACTCCCCTCTCTCCCTCCCTCCCTCTAACACCCTTTTTTCTCTTCCTCTCTCCCCTCCCTCTAACTCCCTTTCTCTCTTCCTCTCTCCATACCCTCTCCCTCTCCTCCCTTTCTCCCTCCTCCCTTTCTCCCTCTCTCTCTCCCTCCCTCCCTTTCTCTCTCCCTCCCTTCCTTTCTCCCCCCCCCTTCTTCCTCCCTCGCTTTCTCCCTCCTTTCCGTTCTCCCCTCTCTTCCTTCCTTCCATCCCTCCCTTTCCCTCTCTCCCTCCCTCTCTCTTTCCCTTTCTCCCACCCTCCCCCCTCCCCTCCCTCCCTTTCACCCTCCCTTCTCTCTCCCCACTCCTCCTCCCTCTTTTCCCTCTGTCCCTCCCTCTCTTCTCTCCCTCTCTCACTTCCCTCCATCTCTTCCCTCCGCACCCTCCCTCCCTCTCTCTCCCTCCCCTCTCTTCCCTCCGTCTCCCTCTCTTTCCCTCCCTCTCTCCCTCTATTCCTCCCCTCTCTTACACCCTCCCTCCCTCCCTCCCTTTCTCATTTCCTCCCTACCTCCCTCCATTTCTCTCTTCCTCTTTTTTTTCCCTCCCTTCAAAACTCTTCTTTCTTCCCCCGTGTCGTCTCCTCATCTCTCCCTCCATTCTTCCTCCCCCGCTTTCTCCCTCCTTCGCGTTCTCCCATTCATTTTTTAAATGATAGCTTAAGTTCTGCCATTTATGAATAAAAAGTATTATTTCAATATTTGTTAAAACTTGTATTTCAAAGAACTTAAAAACTAACTTCCTCTTTCTCTTATTCTCAGAAACCTAAAGAACTTCCTCTTTCTCTTAAAATCTCCAAGTTTCTCTTTTTCTTCTTATCAGATCAAACTGAAAGTTAGTGGTTAAGAGCATCCTGAATATATATTACAAATAAATATACACATTTCTTTTCTTAAGAATTTGGAAATTTCCATAAGTGTTTAAGAGTTCGAAT
>CATNWA010003621.1:0-18081 GCA_951230385.1 Staurois parvus | reverse complement strand
GAAACTCAGGGGGGCCCCCGGGCAATGGGGCCAGGGGCCCCCTGTGTCCTTGCCCAAACTCAAAAAACCCTATGAAAAAGGTACCAGGGGCTTTCCGGGGGCCCCCTTACTGACCCCGGCCTCGGGCAGTGCCCGAGTTTCCAAATGGTCAGTCGCCCCTGGTCAGACGTCAGTGATGGCCGGCGCTGCTGGCCTTGAGGCCCCAGGGGGGGCACCCGGGTTGATGACGTCAGGACCGTCAGTGATGAACCTGCGCTGCATCGTTCGATGACACAAAGCCGGCGGGGTGATGGTCAGGACTGTCGTGTGAGCCAGAATGCATGGCCTTGAGGAGCGTTCGGCAGTGTGATGACGTCAGACCTGTCAGTGATGAGTAGCGCTGCTGGGAGGGATCGGACTCTCCCCTGAAAGGGGTGCTGCGAGGATGGCCCGGGAAAAGAGCCCCGGGATGGAGCGTTCACCCATCTATCATCTGCCAATTGTTATTTTGAGTAGAAAAAAAAATGACTTTTTTCTGCTAAAAAACTGAATATACTTTCCCAAGCTAAATAATGTAGGCAGCTGAAACCATGGTTCCAGGGCTGGGGGTATTCACTCATTAAAAGACTGCACAGACTTTATTGTTTTCAATCAGCCCAATCTGTTGGAAGGCTCACATGGAAAAAGGATGAGGAAAGAAAAAAATTTGCTGTGCAAATTATAAGCATGAGTTTTGGGTCTCGGGCTGCCAAGAGCACTGTGGCATTTATGTCATTCAAGACTGCTTTCTGTTTTTCTGGCCCTGCCCAGAGATCTGCATGGGTAAGAAGCCCAAAAAAAAAAAAAAAAAAAAACGTTTATGGGGGCAGAAAACCCGTTTTAATGGTTTTGGGTAGCCCCAGGGGGGGACTGAAAATCAGGGGGCCCCCCAGGAATAGGGGTCATGCGGCCCCCTGTGCCCTTCCCACACTAAAAAAAAGCCTATAAAAAAGGGTACCAGGGGAATCTCATGGGGCCCCCTACTGCCCCGGGCCCTCGGAAGTCCCCGAGTGCTCGAAGGTCAGTCCACCCCTGGTCGCCCCAAAGTTTTTTTTTTATAATTACACGAAAAAATGTATTTAATATATTTATACTCCCCGTAAGATCAGTACATGCGGATCTCTTTTACATGATTAGCTCCCCCCCCCCCCCCTGCTTAAAAAAAAGGGAAAAAACTAGGCCCTCTCTAACATCAGATTGTATAATTATTCAATGCGCGTGCGTCGCTGGCTCCGATTTGGGGGATTTTCCACCGTGTTTACTCCTAGCCAAGCTTGATTTTCAAGGAAAAATTATTTTACATTCTTTTGGTCTCGCGTTACAAAAAAAAAGGAAAATTTCCCCCAATTGCGTCTTTTGCTAGCAAGGTTTGGCGGCCCCGAGAAAAAAATGTAAATCGATCGTCCGCTACTGCTGCAAAATTCGATCAGAATTCTGCAAGGAAAGGGCAGTATTAGGGAGTAACAACGGAAATGGTGTGGAGGGGTCTTGCGCAGAGGAGACGTGCTGCCCCCCCCCCCCCGAGTTTAATGGACCGCGATTGAAAGAGGAAAAAGCTAATAAAAATTTTTTTTGGGGGGGGGGGTCGCACACACACGCACAATTGCGGCTTGTAATTCTGGTGGGGGGGTGGGGGGGGGTTCCCTGCGCTGGTCAGCTGTGCTTGCGGAGGCGTTGGTGAGGCTGGTGGACAGACGCAGACAGGTAAGGTAACACACAGTAAGGTGGTCATTGTACAGGGCATTTAGCAGGATTATGGAGGGCTGAAGGGAAAGGTATGATAGTTCAGAGAGGGACCACCCACGATCCCCTCCTCACAAAAGCAACGCACACCATTGGCCCACACAGACTCATAATCTATGCACGCACATGCTCTCTCCCCCTCTGCCCCGTCGACTCACCTTCCTCCACAACCGCTCTGACATTTCCACCATCGCAGCTGATGAAAATTCGCTGGCTCGGGGCGTGATGTATGTTTGAGGGACTGGGAGCCTCTACCGCCCTCACCCCCCCTCCCCCGACGCCCCCCCCCTCGCCCGCAACGTAATGTGAGCCCAACCGAGGCGGTGGGTAACTAATGCCTACACGGTTATTTCTTTTCCTCCGCCACAAAATATAACATTGCATCAATTATGGTTTCTTTCTACATGAAGTTTTGAGAGATCGGGGTTAGACGCACAGTTTTTGTTGGCTGAATATTGTGACAATACACAAAAAAGAAGAGCGTTGGGGGATCATTCACATCATCACATTAGGAAATACACAACGGGTTTTCAACGCAATTGTGAATGGCAACGCAAGCCCCCCGTTTTATGTTAATTTGTGTGATTGAATGAATGACGTTAATTAAAAAAAGCCTATCGGGCAGCACAGTGGCTAATTGGTTAATGCACTTCTGCCTGGCCAGGGGCGGGACTGACAACTCATGGGGCCCCCGGGCAATAGATGGGTCATGGGCCCCTGTGTCCTTTCACAGACTCAAAAAATATACCTATGAAAAAGGTACCGAGGGTGCATCATATGGGGCCCCCTACTGACCCCGGGCCCTCGGGGCAGTGCCCAAGTTCCAAATGGTCAGTCCGCCCATACGGGACTGGGCTAGTAGGGATGATTGGGGGATGTATTTGTGTGAGGGGAAATTGGGGAGGGGAGGAACTTTATGCTAGGAGGGATTGGGGGGGATTTGTGCTGGGAGGGGAATTTAGAGGGGGGAGGGGGATTTGTGCTGGGCTGGAGGGGCGGTAGAGTGAGGGGGATTTTGTTTTTGCCGAGAGGGGGGCTTCTAGAGTGGGGGGATTCATCCTGGTGAGGGGGGCTTTAGGAATGGGGGGATTTGTGCTGAGAGAGGTGCTTTAGAGTGGGGGGGATTTGTGCTGGGAGGGGGCTTTAGAGTAGGGGGGGACTTGTGCTGGGAAGGGGGCTCTTAGAGTGGGGGTGGATGTTGTGCTAAGAGGGTGCCTTTTGATTGGGGGGCATTTGTGCTGGGAGGGGGACTTTAGAGTGGGGAATTTGGTTGCTGATAGGGGGCTTTAGAGTGGGGGATTTGTGCCTCAGAGGGGGCTTTAGAATGGGGGGATTTGTGCCCAGAGGGGGCTTTAGAGTGGGGGGGATTTGTGCCCAGAGGGGGCTTTAGAGTGGGGGGATTTGCGCTGGGAGGGGGGTTTAGAGTGGGGGGATTTGTGCTTGGAGGGGAAATTGGAGGCAAGGTAGAGGATTGTGTGCTAGGAGGAGATTTTTTTTTTTTTTTTGGGGGGGGGGTTTGTGCTGGGGGAATTCAGGGAGAAAGAGGATTATCTTTCAGGGCAACGATTTTCTGCTGGGAGGGGGGGTAATTTCAGAAAGGGTGCAGATTATTGTAGACTGGGAGGAGGGGGAGTCTAAGCTTAGGGGAGTAAGCATTCAGAATAGGATCTTTTGAAGGGGGGGGGGGATTTTTGCGTGACACAAAAAAATGCTCATACCATCTTGGGGGGGGGGGGGGGGTGCAGTTTGGCATGTTTGCCCTGGACTCTAAAACACCTTGTCCTGGCACTGGGGTAGAGGATTTGTGATAGGAGGAGGAGGTGATTTTTTCTTTGTGGGAGGGGAGATTTTTGCTGCGGAGATTTATGGAGAGGGGGGATTTGAGCTGGGATTCTTTTAGTGGGGGAGGGTTTTGCTGACACACAATACTTATACATCTGGGGGGGTTGTACAATTTGGCAATGTTTTCCCCGGGCTCTAGGTGACCTCGTCCCTGCACTGTGGGCACCGCACAACAACGACAGTGCATTGGCAAGGGCAGCGTGTTTCTGCGTGTCGACAAAGCACATGATTTTATTTGCATTCCCAACCCATACTCGTGTGAACACAACATCATTTGACCAAAACACACAAAAGTCGCAGCAAGCGGGATTTTTCAGAAATGCAATCTCACTGCCCTCAAACGCAGCGCACCGATGTGCAGAGCCTCCTCCCTGGTTCACATCTTATGCGGCGTGGAATTCACAGCGTTTTCTGTGCGAATTCCATACCGCATCACAATTGCACCCCATTCATGCGAACCGCTGTGGGTGTGAATGTTAAACACCCTGAAAGTGGTCTGCAAAACGCGGTGCAACGTGCAGAATCGGATCATAGGTGTGAATACCCATGCGATCCGATTCTAGTGTGGACCCAAAAAAGGGTCCTGCACATTTTTGGTGTGGATGCGGTGCAAACGTACGGCTCCGATTGCACCGCACACAAATTGCATGTGGTTTGCACAGGAATGTGGCGCGGTTCCTGTGCAAATCACATGCGATGTACCGCACTGCACGCGTGTGAACCGGGGCTTAAAGTCTGAAACGGTAATTAGTTTTCATGCGCTTCTAATGCGCTGTGATCCTGCATTGTAGCGCACACAGGACGAGGTGGTGTGAATGAGCCCTCAAGCCAGGTTCCCATCTCTGTGACAAGGAGGACATGCATGCATTTATGGAGGCGCATTTCAATTTGAATTTTCTGCTAATGCAACCCAGAGCAGCTACAGTCGCAACTTTTATAGGATTGCTACCCATGATTGCGTATTGCTCTGCGTTGCAGCATGCTGCAGCACAGGATGCGTTGGGATGCTGTTCAAAATGAACGGGCACCACAGCAAACCAAAGCATATAATGTATGTTAGCGCACCACAGAGATGTAAAGATGGCCCCAGGGCGCGTTCACGCCCTCTCGCAAGGTGACTCAATGCATGCGCTTTTGTCTGTAGAGGATCATTTTACTGTGTTAAGTGCATTCTCAGGGAGCAAAGGAATTCGACTTCTTTGTATTTTTTTGCAGTGCAGGGCACCTTGTGCACTGTAGCATGGTGCAGTGCAGGTGCGTTGGGGTGCCCATTTAAAATGGATGGTACACTGCCATGCGTTGTGATACAGAGGCCGTTCCTGCAGCATGACAGAGGCCATATCTAGCTTTTCTACGAAGGAATGAAACCCGCAACCACAGTGCTGCAAGGTTTTTTTTTTTTTTTTTCCCAGTGCTGATCGCTATAATCACAGTGTGCTATCCATTCATCACCAGAGGTGCTACACTCCCCAACCAATCATAACAGACGCCTCGATGGAGATATCAGCGCGGAAATTGTTCGTCTTTTGTATCATCTTTATGATTGTTTGTTCTCGCTTTCCACCACAAAGAGAGTGTACGGCCTGAATATTGATCTTCAGCGCTGGGAAGTGTATGATCCGGGTATGTCTATTTCTGCAATGTGTCACGTACACAGAGATCGCTACATAGGAATCACGGCGCTATAAAAAAAACATCGGACAGAAATCTCAGGCGAGAACATTTCTTGCATGGCATCTGATGGACATTACTGAAGACCACAGGCACATCGAGTGACAGAGAAACACATGAATGTTCCTGTATATTCCCAACGTCACACACTATTATTATACACTTATATAGCTCTGACATATACCGCAGTGCTGTACAGAGAACACTGAGACAGTCACATCATCTCTGTAACAGAGGAGCTAACACTCTAATGTCCCTCCATAGTCACACACTACTATATGTATACATAATATAGCTCTGACATATACCGCAGTGCTGTACAGAGAACACTGAGCCAGTCACATCAGTCTCTGCACCAGAGGAGCTTACACTCTAATGCCCCCCCCCAGTCACACACTATTATTATACATTTATATAGCTCTGACATATACCGCAGTGCTGAACAGATAACAACTATCCAGTCACATCATCTCCTGTACTCCAGAGGAGCTTAACACTCTAATATCCCCCCACAGTCACACACTATTATATACATTTCTATAGCTCTGACACTGTATACCATGGCATCAGGTGCCACAACCACGGGACCCCCCGCAGTACAGACGGAAATACTGAGTGTCTGACCAGTCACACATCTATCAATTTGTATTTTGGTACTCTGCACCAAAGGAGCCCCAACCCTAGTATGGTCGGGGCCCGGCCACACTCGATGTCTCTCAATGGACGCCCCCCCATGCAGCCATCACATCCAGTCTTCATGCACAAAGCGAAAGCTTATTATTACAGTACATTTATTATACATTTCTACATATACGCTCTGCGCATATAACCGCAGTGGCTGTACAGAGAACACTGAGCCAGTCACATCAGTCTCTGCACCAGAGGAGCTTACACTCTAATGTCCCCCCACAGTCACACACCATTATTATACATAATATAGCTCTGACATTATACCGCAGTGCTGTACAGAGAAACACTGAGCCAGTCACATCATCTCTGCACCAGAGGAGCTTACACTCTAATGTCCCCCCATAACCACACTAATTGTATTCTGTATACATGTATATAAAGCTTTATATTTATATATCTATGACATCATGGTGCGTTTTCCCATGCGATATTCCACATCTTGACCTGCGTTGTCTCATCCTGAATAGGCTGCCCATTGCAGCGACAACGTACCTGAATCTGGTCATTTCTCAAATGATGGAGTCAGAGTCGCACAGATGTGACCGCTTCCATTAGGGTGTGTGACTTGTCGTGCGATTTGAAAGTATCACACCGCATGACAATAATATACAGCAAGGTGTAGCGCTAAAATAACCAGATCAGAGGATGTCATGAAATCAGTGGAACCCTGAAGACATCAAAATCCAATATATAAATAGCTTAACCACTTGACCTCCAGAGCAGGGGCGGACTGGACAACTCATGGGGCCCCCGGCAATAGGGGATCATGGGCCCCTGTGTCCTTGCCCAAACTCAAAAAGCCTATGAAAAAGGTACCAGGGGCATCTCATGGGGCCCCCTACTGACCCCGGGCCCTCGGGCATGTGCCCGAGTTTCCAAATGGTCAGTCCGCACCTGCTCCAGAGGATTTGCCCCCCTTAATGACCAGGCCTCTTTTTGCTACTCGGCGCTGCACTAATTCAACTGATAATTGCGCGGCGTCATGCAATGCTGCACCCAAACGAAATTTACGTCCTTTTTTTCACACAAATAGAGCTTTCTTTCGGTGGTATTTGATCACCTGTGTGCTTTTTATTTTTCACGCTATAAGCAAAAAAAAAGGCCAAAAACATTTTGAAGAAAAAAAAACTATATTTTTTTTACTTTTCAGCTATAAAAAATATATAGTAAATTCAAAGTTGGTTATAAATTTAGGCCAAAATATATTCTGCTCCATGTTTTTGGTAAAAAAAAAATCCCACTAAGTGTATATTGATTGCTTTGTGTGAAGTTATAGCGTCTACAAACTATGGTATAGATACTGCAATTTACACCATTTTTTTGCTATACACAGCGCTGTGCTAGTTTAAACGGACAATTGCGCAGTCATGCAATACGGTACATAAATGAAATTTACATCCTTTTTTTCCCCACAAATTGAGCTTTATTTCGGTGGTATTTGATCACCTGTGCGGTTTTTGTTTTTTGCGCTATAAAA
The DNA here is from genome assembly GCA_951230385.1 of Staurois parvus. Lineage (NCBI taxonomy): Eukaryota > Metazoa > Chordata > Amphibia > Anura > Ranidae > Staurois > Staurois parvus. The sequence goes on along the minus strand of CATNWA010003621.1, from coordinate 10,640 downwards.
AAAAAGACTGACAATTTTGAGGAAAAAAAAAAATATTTTGGACTTTTTGCTATAAAACATGTCCAGTAAAAAAATTTAAAAATCAAATTTAGTCATAAATTTCTGCCAAAATGCATTCTGCAACATGACTTTGCTAAAAAAAAAATAATACGTGTAAATTAATTGGTTTACGTGAAAGTATATAGCGTTTACAAATGGCGGGAAAGATACTTGGATTTTTAGTTTTTTTTTATACTAATAATGGCGGCGATCAGGGACTTATGGCGGGACTGCGGCAGACATTTCTGACATTGGGGGGTCACTGGTACTGACTTGGGGTCACTGACATCCCCAGTGACACCAATACGGTGATCAGTGCAAAAAAAAAAAAACCACTGGCACTGTACTAATGGTACTGGAGAGGAAAGGGTTAAGTTTATTTTGCAGGGAAGGGTTATCTGTGTGAGGGGGAGTGTTTTACTAGGGGGGGGGGGGGGGTACTGCAGGGAACAGGCTGATCCAGAGAGAGAAACTCTTTTGTCCCAATCAGCGTGTCCTGGAGCTGTCAGGGAACTGACAGAAAGCACAGCTACTGCTGTGCTGTGCTCTCTGTCAGCGATTGCCGCCGATCGCCGGGAGATAGCCGGTAAGGACCGGCTGTGACCCGGCGACTGACATCCGCGGCTGTGATCGGCGGGACAGGTAGGGCGGCAGCGTGCCCCGCGTGCACCCCCTACCTGTTTTTAAAAACACACATTTTAAAATGTGGTTTTGCCCAGCCGTGCCGCCCTTCCACCGTATTTCTACAGTGGCTGGGCGGCATGTGGTTAAATAGCATAAGACGTGTTGTCATAAAAAACACCTCAAATGAATCAGTTAAAAGATGGATAAAACATAATGAAGCACATTAACATATAAAGTGATAAAACAGTACTCTGACCAGGGGCGGACTGATAACTCATGGGGCCCCCGGGCAATAGGGGATCATGGGGCCCCGTGTCCTTGTGCACACTCAAAAAAGCCTATGAAAAAGGTACCAGGGGCATCTGATGTGGCCCCCTACTGACCCCGGGCCCTGGGCAGTGCCCGAGTTTCCAAATGGTCAGTTTGCCCCTGGCTCTGACATGTCACTATGCAGTGACTATTGATGTGTAAAGTGCACATTGAAAGTCCAACATTAAGGTGCATAGGAGATCATAACGATCTTCAGGATCCAGTAATATGATCCAAAATAGGGTAGTGATAAATCCTGGGGTATAAAGATTGCGCACTCACCAGATACGCAATCAATCTGCGCATTTAGAGATATCAATCTCAGAAAACTGGGGGTCCCCTTCAAGGTCTGGTCAGGTATCCTCACCCTCCGACATCCGCTACCAATGTTGGTATTCCCGCTCATTTGTTTGGTGCGCACACAGGGTCAAATTTCAGTGAAAACTTCAAATGGGATGAAAGGAAAAAAATTTTCATTTCAGTTCAGGTAAAAACAACAATAAAGTCATAAAAGACCAGCTGGGTCAACACCGCGCTGAGTAACAGTCCGCAATAGGGAGTGTAGACATCCAATAGGCTGCCACGTTTCGAGGACTTGCCTCTTCCTCAGAGCCGCATGACAAGTCGCAAAGGTGTGTCCAGGGACTAAAACTTTTTCTTTTCTTGGGATCTGACTTGTCAGACCGCCAAGTCACATGACATGTGAAATCCCATGTTAGCCAATGACAGTTGTCTTAATTAGCACGACTGAAGCTGCATGATATTCAGGTGGAGCGAGGCCCAGCACTTGTGTCCGGCACCCGCCGTGCCTGCAGCAAAGGGAAGATTTCGCAGCACTGCCATGTAGACAGGTGCAGAACGGAAACATTGCTGTCGCTTCGTTTCATTTCGATTTCTTATTTAAATCATTTTTTTTTAGCTAAATTAGTTTAATTTGTTTTCAGAATTCCTTTAGGTTTTTTTTGTTTATTTGTTTTCGGATTCGATTGAAAAATTTTCCGAATTTGGTCAGCTTGAATTCAATTCGACGGAATAGAAAAGTATCAAATTCAAATTCATGTTTATTTTATTCAGAATTTAGAATTTCGGAATATTCTTTTTATTTATTTTATTTATATCTATATATATATTTATATTATTTATTTATATTATAAAATTATATTATATTTATATATATTGATATTTATATAATAGATATCTAATCCTATTGTTTTTATTACTCTATTCTTTTCTATGCAATTATTTTATTTTCTATTCTATTCTAATAGGTCTATACTATTCAAATTCAAATTTTATTCTATTCGAAATTTGGAAGATGGTTATAGTCTATTTTAATCCATTCTATTGTTTTTTCTATAATATTCTTTTATTTTCAGTTCTATTCTTTTCTGTTCTAATCTATTAATTTTCTTTATTTTCAATTTATTTTATTCTCTTTTATTCTATTCTTTTATTTTTTGTTCTATTCTATTCTGTTCTGTTTTAATCTATCCCTTTGTAGTCTTTTCTATTCTATTCCTCTATTTTTTATTCTATTTCATTCAATTCTTTTATTTTTTATTCTTTTATTTTCTATTCTATTCTATCCCTTTGTATTCTTTTCTAATCTATTCCTCTATTTTCTATTCTATTTTATTCTTTCATTTTTTATTCTATTCTGTTCTGTGTTTACTCTACTTTTTTCTATTCAATTCATTCTACTTGTTTATTTTCTATGTTCTATTCTATTCTATTAATTTTCTATTCCTTTATTTTCCATTCAATTTTATTCTATTCTTGCGCTCAATTCGAACTTGATTCGAAATTTGAATTCCGTACAAAAATTTCGTTTTAGTTATTTCTGATTTGTTACTGCTGCAATACGGAAATTCTGAAGCACCCCGAATCTCTGAATAACAAACAATTTGTCCGAATTTTTGATTCATAATGAAACAAACCCCACATGTCTATATGTTCCAAGTTGGGAGCCGTACCGTAGTTGGGGAGTGCAGGTTACTGGAGGGGCAGTGCGTCTTTCAATGTATGCGGCAAAGCATTAATTTTTTTCTACTGACTAGCTGATCAGCTTGCAGAGAACGTTTTGTATGATACAACATTACCACGCATTAACCCTTTCCCCGCCGGCCAGGGCGGACTGACCATTTGGGAACTCAGGCACTGCCTGAGGGCCTGGGGTCAGTAGGGGGCCCCATGAGATGCCCCTGGTACCTTTTATAGGCCTATTTTGGGTGTGGTTTTTAGTGTGGGAGAGGACACAGGGGCCCCATGATCCCCTATTGCCTGGGGGCCCAATGAGTCAGTCAGTCCACCCCTGCCGCCGTCTCTATGGCTTCCTGACCATGTGATTGGCTGTCACAGTGATCACCTGACCAGGAGCCAATCCTACCAGCTCCTGATCATCATTATGCGATGGGGAGCTGTCAGTGACAGTGCAGTCAGGGTGTCGGGAGCGCGCTGCTGTGCTCACACTACCAGCACAAAACCCCGGTGACCCTGGCTGTACACAGACAAGCTGCTGCCATGGCCGATGCTTGTAATTCACACTGGAAAAAATACAATCAATAAATTAAAAAAAAAAATTCTAAGTTCAGTTCAAGTCTTGTTTGTTCACATTGTTGCCAGTCAAGCCCTGATGAAGGGAGCGCTTGGACCCCCGAAACGCGTTGGCACTTTTTTGTTGACGCTTAGTAGAATACAGCTTCTTGACCTCATAGCAGTTGCATGGCGCTTCCGCTTCAGTTTTGGTTGCAGTACTTACATATGAGACAGCATAGGGCCGGATACATGAATACAGGGGGTAAAGGAAGGGGGTAAGTCGATTATTCATGAAGCTGTAGATTTCCTCCTGCGGCACGCTGGTCCTTTAAATGTCTCACGCTGAGACTGAACACGGCATTGAGATGCTGGAAAAAGGTGAGTGTTGTGGAATCCGGGCGGACTTGGCTTTCAGTTCCTCCAAAACTATCTTATCTGTGCTAATGGATCGTGAATCTGCCCCCTCAAATGTCAGTTTTACCCGCATCATGCCACATGGCTGAGTGTAAGGAGGGGAGGGTTCACCTACCTCTGCCGCCTCCCTCGTCCTTCGCTCCCTCGCCTGCTCTGGGCAATGGAAAGAGGACCAGTCATTGCTCGGCTTATGCAAGAATCGGAACAGTGTATCTCCTAAAAATGTAAATTATTATTATTATTATACAGTATTTATAAAGCGCCAATAGTTCGCTCAGCGCTGTACATTACAAAGGGGGACAGAACATGTGACAGAACAATACCAATACAATGCAAAACATGAGGGGATCGAGGGCCCTGCTCTTTCCAGCTTACAATCTAGGAGGGAGGGGGTGGTGGCACAGGAGGAGATAGCTGTGGGGGATGGAGTGGTAGGAAGAATGGAGGAGGTCGGCAAGTTAGCAGGGGGTGGGGTAGGCTTCCCTGAAGAGATGGGTTTTCAGGGTGCGCCTAAAGGAGAGGAGAGTAGGTGATAATCTGATGGGTTGGGGCAGGGAGTTCCAGAGGATGGGTGACACCCTGGAGAAGTCCTGGAGGCGGGCATGGGAGGAGGAGTCCAGGGAACTAGAGAGAAGGAGGTCTTGTGAGGAGCGGAGTGTGTGTGCTGGGCGGGGTACTTGGATATTAGGTCAGTGATGTAGTTCGGGGCAGTATGGTGGACAGCTTTGTACGTCAGCGTTAGGATTTTGAATTTGATCCGTTGCGCAATCGGAAGCCAGTGGAGGGATTGGCAGAGGGGGGTGGCGGAGACAGAGCGGTTGGAAAGGTGAATGAGTCTGGCAGCCGTATTCAGGATCGACTGAAGCGGGGATAGCCAGCGGCAAGGCAGGCCAGTGAGGAGGGAGTTGCAGTAGTCGAGTCGTGATATATGATGAGGGAGTGGATGAGCTGTTTAGTGGTTTCTGGGGTTAGGAACGTGCGGATTTTGGCGATGTTGCGGAGGTGGAGTCTGCACGAGTTTGTTAAAGATTGGACTTGGGGCTGGAAGGATAGGTTGGAGTCCAGAATGACACCCAGTACTCTGGCCTGCGGGGCGGGTTTGATGGTAGCGTTGTTGGACGTGACGGAGAAATCAATGGGGGGTGGTGTCCGGGCTGGGGGGAAGACAAGAAACTCGGTTTTGGAGAGGTTCAATTTAAGGAAGTGGAGCGACATCCAGTCTGATATGTCGCTCAGTAGGTGTGTGATTCGGGCTGAGACCAAGGGGGTGAGGTGGGGGGGTTGAGAGATAGATTTGTGTGTCGTCGGCATAGAGGTGGTAGTTGAAGCCGTGAGAGTGTATGAGTTGGCCAAGGGAGGAGGTATAGATGGAGAAGAGAAGGGGCCCGAGGACAGAGCCTTGAGGGACCCCAACAGAGAGGGGGAGTGAGGGGGAGGTGGTAGCATTATAGGTAACGCTGAAGGAGCGTTGTGACAGGTAGGATGAGAGCCAGGAGAGAGCAGAATCTCTGAGGCCGAGGGAGTGTAGTTTTTTGAGGAGGAGGGGGTGGTCGACTGTGTCGAAGGCCGCAGAGAGGTCAAGGAGTAGGAGCACTGAATAGTGGCCATTAGCTTTGGCGGTTAGCAGGTCGTTGGAGAGTTTGAGTAAGGCAGTTTCGGTGGAGTGTAGGGGACGGAAGCCGGACTGTAGGGGATCGAGGAGGTTGTTGTCGTTGAGGTGAGAGCATAGGCGGGTGTAGACTAGGCGCTCGAGGAGTTTAGATGTAAATGGGAGCAGGGAGATGGGTCTGAGGTTGTTTGGGTCATTGGGGTCCAGGGAGGGCTTTTTAAGTATGGGGGTGATGTGTGCATGTTTCAGAGGGGAGGGGAAAGTGCCTGAGGAGAGGGAGAGATTGAAGATGTGGGTGAGGGAGCGTAGGATGGAGGAGGAGGAAGGTCGTAGGAGTTGTGAGGGGATAGGGTCGAGGGGGCAGGTGGTGAGGCGGGCATCAGAGAGGATCTTGGAGACTTCCTCGATGGTAGTAAGGTCAAAGGTGCGGAGTGTGGGGGGAGCTTCCAGTATGAGGAATGTAGGGTGGGGTGGAAGAGGAGGTCAGAGCAGTGGTGGGGCCGTGGGAGAGGGGTGATGAGGGGGTAGCTGAGTGAGGGTGAAGGGGGTTGGAGAGAGTTTGAGCAGCGACGAAGTCCCTGCGGGTTATGTCGAGGGGGAGGGGGGATAAGGGGGTAGCTGTGTGAGAGGGGACGGGTTGAGAGGGTGTGTGAGTTGCGGCAATGTCCTTGCGAATTGTGTCAATCTTGTTTTTGAAGTGATTGGCAATCTCTCAAGGGCAGTGAGTGAGGTGCTGGGTGGAGGTGGGGGTGGAGAGAGTAGAGAGCTGAAGGCAGAGAAGAGTCGGCGAGGATTGGAGGAGAGGGCCTTGATGAGGGTCAAGAAGTAGGCCTGTTTGGCAGCATGGAGGGAGGAGGTGTAGGTGCGGAAGGCAGATTTATAGCGGGTGAAGGCTTGTTGGGATTTGGTTTTGCGCCATAGTCGCTCCAGGGCACGACTTTGTCGTTTGAGGGTTTTGGTGTGATCAGTCTGCCAGGGCTGGAGCGGTCGGGGTCTGATGTTGCGTGTGGTTAAAGGCGCTAGTGAGTCAAGGGCTGTTGAGAGCGCATTGTTGTAGGCGGTCAAAGCCAAGTCGGGGCAGGACAGGGGGAGGATGCGGTCGTGGAGTTGATCAGCTGCAGAGTGGAGGGAGGCAGGGTTAAGGTTGCGGAGGTTACGGCTGGTAGTAGTGTGACATTTGGAGGGGTAGGCGTTGGAGGACGAGGAGATAGAGAAGGTGATCAGGTTGTGGTCAGAGAGAGGGAAGGGGGTGTTAGTGAGGTTGTGGGGAGCGCAGCGGTTGGAGAAGACAAGGTCCAGGATATTTCCGTCGGAGTGGGTGGTGGATTGTATGCACTGTGCAAGTGCAAAGGAGGAGGTTAGGTGGAGGAGACGGGCTGTGTCTGGGTTGTCGAGGTTGACAGGGATGTTGAAATCCCCAAGGATGATGGTGGGTAGCTCAGAGGAGAGGAAGAAGGGTAGCCAGGAGGAGAAGTCATCCAGGAAGCGGGGTATGGATCCAGGAGGCCGGTATATCACAGCAATCTTCAGGGGGGTTGGGGAGAATAGTCGGACGCAGTGGGCCTCGAAGGAGGAGAAGGATAGGGAGGGGGGGGTTGGGAGGACTCGGAAGGTGCTGTGCGGTGACAGGAGCATGCTCTCACCAACCCCACCACCTTTACGACCGTTGGGCCTGGGTGAGTGGGTCCAGGTGAGACCTCCGTAGGAGAGTGCAGCAGGGGAGGTAGAGTCAGTGGGCTGGATCCAGGTTTCCGTGATCGCCAGGAGGTTGAGGGAGCGGGAAACAAAGAGGTCGTGGATGGCGGTAAGCTTGTTGCACACCGAACGGGCGTTCAGGAGTGCACATGAAAATGGGGGGGAGATTTTAGGGAGCAGGGGGACAGATACTAAGTTGGGGGGGTTGCAGTAGGACGAGGAGGTGGGAGGGTGTTGAGCGGGTGAGGGAGGTGGAGGGCCAGGATTCGGGGAGATGTCCCCCACGGTTAGGAGGAGAAGGGTGAGAAAGGTGGCATGGGAGCGGGATGTGCAGGAGCGTGAGAAACTACTAGTGGAGGTGTTGGGTCAGTGGGAGAGCGGAGTAATAGGAGGAGGTGGTGGGTGCCATAGAGGGGCGAAGGGAGCAGTGAGGACACAATATACAATTGTTTGGGAGGGGCAGAGGGATATAGTGAATGGATTTTGGGAATGGAGAAGAGGAAAATGAGAAGGAGGAGTGGAAGAGGCATTTTGGGGAGGTGAAGAGAGCAATAGTAGGGAGATGATAGCAGTGAGGGGGAGATGTACAGGTTGTGGGGTAGAGCAGAGGGGTAAAGAAATGAGATCTGGGAACAGAGGATAGTAATATGATAAGGAGAAGAGGGGCGTATTATATAAAGGTACACAGAGTAGGTCTCAGGTATGTAAGAGGTTTCCCAGGGTGTTTGCTTGCAGTCTTCCAGCATGCAGTAGAGCTTCTTGCTGTTGTGTCTTCCTGCTGCTTTAGTTCTCCTGCTTTAGTTCAACTGCTGTGTTTAACTGCTTCTTCTATGCACTCGTTCTAAGCCGCACTCAATCTGAAGCAGCACCCCACATCAGAGATCTCCCCCATGAGCTGATCTAAATTTATAGGGAGATGCTCAAATGAGCATTCAACTCCACCCCAATTAGAAGCTGATAAAGATCACATGAGGAGTGGGGGATGATTCTCAGGAAACAGACAACAATCGTTAAAGGGTGCAGCTGGAGGTGAGAGCTGGTCAACATATACACAAATATAAATACCACATTTGTTCTGAATATAGCAGGAGTCAATGCGTTTTGGAGTTAAGAGTGGAGGTAGGAGAAAGGTGCATTTACCCAGGAGGAAGGCAGCAGGAGTCAATGATTTCCAGTGGAAAAAAAAATAGATTACTCCCTTATGTGTTTTCCCGAGGATGACTCTGGAGCTGGGAGTCAGAGAGCAGATTTGACAGTTACTGCGCTGTCGCCCTTCCCCCAACACAAGCCGATGGGAAGACATAACCGGCTTGAAGGATGTCCAGTGCAGGCTAAAGGTCTCAGATGGGGACACATAAGGATGTAGACATTTTTTCTTTTTCGACTGGATTAAAATTTTTTCCAGTGGATTCAAAGTATTCAAATTGAATTTGAATCGATCTAAATTCATTGTGAAGAATAGCTGGTTCTATTCTATTCAAAATTTAGAATTTCAGAAGACAGTTATATTCTCTCTCTTCTATTGTTTTTTCTATTCTATTCTATTTTTTTCTATTCTATTCTTTTCTATTTTATTCTTCTCTATTATTTTCTATTTTACTCTACTCTTTTCTTATTCTATTCTATGCTTTTCTTTCTATTCTTTTCTATTTATATTCTGTTCAATTCTATTCTTTTCTATTCTTTTACTTAGTTTTTCTGTTGTGTTTTATTCTATTCATGTATTTTCTATTTTATTCTGATCTGTTATACTCTAATTCTTTCATTTTCTATTCTATTTTATTTCTATTCTCCTCAATCTCTCTTCTACTTTTCTTCTTTCTCTTCTCTCTTTTTCTACTTCTCTCTTCTTCTCTTCTCTTCTGTCTTCTTCTTTTCTTCTTCAGTTCTCTTTTTATTCTCTTCTTTCTCTCTTTTAAAAACAGCTACATTTGCGAATGACAGGACCCCTTTTCCAAACCCGGGAAACATGCTTTTCTTTTGGGTTCTGTGAAGAAACAAGTCAAAAAAAGCTAATAGTCCCCTGAGGAGAACCCTAGACAAAAAAAACCCAGTTGAAAAAAAGGGACCCCCGGAAAAAGACAAAAATAAAAAAAAATTTAAAACCCAAACTTTAGCTGTTTTAGTACTTTTTTTTTTTTGCCACTAGATGTCCCCGTCTGATAGCCAGGGGTTTTTCCCAGCCCACTTTCTTGAGCCCGGGTTTGTGCTGGGGAATGTTTGTCCCTTCCCTTTTGGGTTAATTTTTAAAGAAAAAATCCAGGGTAAATAATGTCTTTCTTTCCTATGATGGCCCAATTTATTCAGTTTTTTTAAATTTGAAACCAGTTTTTTTCCCACTTTTTTTTAAAATTTTTAATTTTTCAAAAAATAGGTAAAATTTGTTTTATTTTGGGTTTTTTTTTGGTCCCAAAAAAAAACCCCCTATTTTTTAATATTTCCCCTTTGTTTATCCCTTTGGGTTTGGGGGCAATTTATTTAAACCCCAGGTTTTGGGCATTTACTTCTTCATCATTCCTATTCCCAGGATATGCAGAAAAAAAAAGGGAACATTTACCGGGTTTTCGGGGCAGGTAAACAGGTTTAAAATCTTGCAGGTGGGGCAAAAATTGACAGGAAATGTGCCCCCCTTTATATATAAAATGTATAATAAAAAAAGACAGTGACTTTTGATGGGAAATTTTAGAGTGTAACCCTCCTCTGGGGGAAGAGACTAAAGGGAAAGGGTTTTCAGTGTTCTCTTTTCAGCCTAGGTTTTATGTCGCGCTTTTACCCGTTTTTTAAAATTTGTGTAAAACTGGGGGGGAAATTAGAGTGTAAGCCCCTCTGGTGCAGAGGCTGATGTAAACTGGCTCAGTGTTTCTGTACAGCACTACGGTATATGTCAGGCTATTCGATGTAAAATTGTGTATAAACTTTGGGGGACATTTAGGTGTAAGCCCCTTTTGGTGCGGGGGCTGATGTGACTGGCTATGGTCTCTTTTCAGACTGGGTTTTTGGGTCAGAGTTTAAAATGTATAAATTTATGTTATAATGTGGGGGGCCATTAGGGGTGAAAAACCCCTTGGGGCGGGGACGGAGGGATAATGGCTCGGATTTTTCTCTGTCCCAGCCCCAAGGTATATGTCAGAGGTTTTTATAAATGTACTGTAATTTAATTAATAGTATTGACAGGGTTTAAGTGTTTTTAAGCTTTGTAAAGCCCCTTTGGGTTTGCAGGGGACAAATTGATAAGGCTCAGGGTTTTTTTACAGCCCATATTTATATGTCAGAGGTATATAACTGTACTATGAAATTTAATTAGTATCTGACAATGGTGATGACATTAGAGGGTAAGCCCCTTTCTGGTGAGAAAATTTGGTGTGCTGGCTCAGTTTTCTCTTTTAAAAGCAAACCGTGGTTTTTTTGGTCAGAG
>CATNWA010003620.1:0-18776 GCA_951230385.1 Staurois parvus | reverse complement strand
TTCCCAAAAACTGGGAGGTCTCTTTACTATAACCTAAGCGATTTTAAAAAGGTATTTGATGTAAGCAGTTTGATTAAAGGTTCAATTCATTTTATTCTTGTTGGTTCTGTAGAATGTTTTACACTATTCATGTCCCTAATGTTGTTGCCTCATGGATGGAGTGAAGCTTTCGCAGATATTGGGATTAATGTAAATAAGAATCCAGGGGAGGATCGTGGAGCTCACTTTTTTGCTTTTGAAAGCTCTACTGGAGAAATGTTTTGCTTCAGCTCGTCTGGATTTATGTATAGTCAATGCAGTGTAACTAGGGATTTTTGAGTAAGGGTATCCTTACTATAAGTAGAAGTGCACACCAGTTTGCATTTTTTTGTCTGTGGCACTGAAGAGTGAATTCACATACACAATTTTCAGCAGATTATTTCACGTTTTTCACGATCTTTCACTATTTTTTTCACAATTAAATTACTGCATAAATTGCATGGTATGAAATGAATAATTTATGTTTATAAAGGTAACTGCACTATGTGATATTTTCTTTTTTTGAGGTATACAGTCAGGTCCATAAATATTGGGACATCGACACAATTCTAACATTTTTGGCTCTATACACTACACCACAATGGATTTGAAATGAAACAAACAAGATTTGCTTTAACTACAGACTGGAATCAGCTTTAATTGAGGGTATTAACATCCAAATCAGGTGAACAGTGTAGGAATTACAACAGTTTGCATATGTGTCTCCCACTTGTTAAGGGACCAAAAGTAATGGGACAATTGGCTTCTCAGCTGTTCCATGGCCAGGTGTGTGTTATTCCCTCATTATCCCAATTACAATGAGCAGATAAAAGGTCCAGAGTTCATTTCAAGTGTGCTATTTGCATTTGGAATCTGTTGCTGTCAACTCTCAAGATGAGATCCAAAGAGCTGTCACTATCAGTGAAGCAAGCCATCATTAGGCTGAAAAAACAATATAAACCCATCAGAGAGATAGCAAAAACATTAGGCGTGGCCAAAACTGTTTGGAACATTCTTAAAAAGAAGGAACGAACCGGTGAGCTCGCAACACCAAAAGACCCGGAAGAACCACGAAAACAAACTGTGGTGGATGGCCGAAGAATTCTTTCCCTGGTGAAGAAAACTCCCTTTACCACAGTTGGCCAGATCAAAAAAAACACTCTCCAGGAGGTAGGTGTATGTGTGTCAAAGTCAACAATCAAGAGAAGACTTCACCAGAGTGAATACAGAGGGTTCACCACAAGATGTAAACCATTGGTGAGCCTTAAAAACAGGAAGGCCAGATTAGAGTTTGCCAAAGGACATCTAAAAAAAGCCTTCACAGTTCTGGAACAACATTCTATGGACAGATGAGACCAAGAAGTGCTGGAGCCACCAACACAGTCAAGAACAGGGGCGGACTGACAACTCATGGGGCCCCGGGCAATAGGGGATCATGTCCACCCCTGGTCAAGAACAGCACGTTGGAGACCCGCCTGCAGTAGGACAGGACCAGAGTTGCACAGCGGTTGACACCAGTTTGACAAGTGCTCATTTTTTTTTTTTTTTGTTCCACAAAGTTTATTGAGAAAAATTCAAAACATATAAATGGTATAAATTGTACAATGTAATACAATGTGCCAAAGAAAAACGCGGTAAAACACAAAATCGCACATGCCAAACAATAAGAAATACGCAGGCGAACAAAATAATAAAGCCATCTCGTGTCACCTGTAACAATAATGAAGTTGAATTTGGAAAAAAAAAAACACGAGTACACAGCAAAAAAAAAAGAAGGCAAACACCAATCATAATCACCACATAGCATACAAAATATCACCAACGAGCAGGATCATTTATTTGCACCCCATATATCTTTTATCGTAGAGTAGCAGAGTAGGGGGAAGGGGATAAAGCTAAAGGTGCTGGGCTTCTGGTGCAAGGAAGAAGTTGCGAAAATATAGAAAGCTCGGTGTTATCCATGAGGAGCAGCAAAGGTACCACTCAAAGGTAGCCAACGCATATGAAAATAACTCCGTGGAATGGGAGAGGCACATGTGCAAGTGTAATCCGGGTGTGAGATTAGGTTGCCTATGGACAGAGGAATAAACGTATGTGTAGAGGAAAAAAAAGGGAAAAAAAAAATGAAGTGGAGAAGATGTGAAAAACAGCAAAGACAGTAATGGCAGGTACAGGGCACAATGAGGAAGGAGTCAGGAGAAAAGAAAAAATAAAAAATGGTGAGAAGCTGGAAAGCCAAAGAAGGAAGAAAAAAAAGTGTAGAAGAAAAAAAAAAAAAAAAAAAAAAAAAAAGGGGGGTAAGGGTCAAAGGGGAAGGAGACTAAGGGGGGGGGGGGGGGCGGTATGGATAGACATGTCATATAGGTGGAAGCTCCAAGGACAGAGCTGGTGTGTTCATCCCCTAGGGCAGTGGTTCTTAACCTTTCTAATGCCGCGACCCCTTAATACAGTTCCTCATGTTGTGGTGACCCCCAACCATAAAATTATTTTCGTTGCTACTTCATAACTGTAATTTTGCAGTGGGAGGACTAGCGCCCTATCACTGATGTCAGTGGGATGAATAGTGTCCCATCGTTGGTGTCAGTGGGAGGAATAGTGCCCCATCATTGGTGTCAGTGGGAGGAATAGTGTCCCATCATTGGTGTCAGTGGGAGGAATAGTGCCCCATCATTGGTGTCAGTGGGAGGAATAGTGCCCCATCATTGGTGTCAGTGGGAGGAATAGTGCTCCATCATTGGTGTCAGTGGGAGGAATAGTGCCCAATCATTGGCGTCAGTGGGAGGAATAGTGCCCAATCATTGGCGTCAGTGGGAGGAATAGTGCCCCATCATTGGCGTCAGTGGGAGGAATAGTGTCCCATCATTGGCGTCAGTGGGAGGAATAGTGTCCCATCATTGGCGTCAGTGGGAGGAATAGTGTCCCATCATTGGCGTCAGTGGGAGGAATAGTGTCCCATCATTGGTGTCAGTGGGAGGAATAGTGTCCCATCATTGGTGTCAGTGGGGGGAATAGTGCCCCATCATTGGTATCAGTGGGGGGAATAGTGCCCCATCATTGGTATCAGTGGGAGGAATAGTGCCCCATCATTGGTATGAGTGGGAGGAATAGTACCCCATCATTGGTATCAGTGGGAGGAATAGTGCCCCATCGTTGGTGTCAGTGGGGGGAGGAATAGTGCCCCATCGTTGGTGTCAGTGGGGGGAGGAATAGTGCCCCATCGTTGGTGTCAGTGGGGGGAGGAATAGTGCCCCATCGTTGGTGTCAGTGGGGGGAGGAATAGTGCCCCATCGTTGGTGTCAGTGGGGGGAGGAATAGTGCCCATCGTTGGTGTCAGTGGGGGGAGGAATAGTGCCCCATCGTTGGTGTCAGTGGGGGGAGGAATAGTGCCCCATCGTTGGGTGTCAGTGGGGGGAGGAATAGTACCCCATCGTTGGTGTCAGTGGGGGGAGGAATAGTGCCCCATCGTTGGTGTCAGTGGGGGGAGGAATAGTGCCCCATCGTTGGTGTCAGTGGGGGGAGGAATAGTGCCCCATCGTTGGTGTCAGTGGGGGGAGGAATAGTGCCCCATCGTTGGTGTCAGTGAGGGGAGGAATACTGTCTCATCGTTGGTGTCAGTGGGGGGAGGAATAGTGCCCCATCGTTGGTGTCAGTGAGGGGAGGAATAGTGCCCCATCGTTGGTGTCAGTGAGGGGAGGAATAGTGCCCCATCGTTGGTGTCAGTGGGGGGAGGAATAGTGCCCCATCGTTGGTATTAGTGACACAAATGATGGGGCACTATCCCTTCCACTGACACCAATGATACTTACCTTGCTGACTCCTGCTCCAGCCTGGGCTCGCTCTCTTCCTCTCCCATCTACAGCCTGCATACCTGGCTGCAGCAGCAAAATTTACACTTACCTGTCAGCTGTCTTCCTTCTCTGGCCTCTCTCTTCACTCGTTCCTGCAGCTCCCTCGATCTTCTTCGATCTCCGCGCGCTGCCGCTCGGCTCGGCTCCTCCTCTCAAGCTCCACCTTCTCGCCGGTGATTGGCTGCCTGTGTGCCTCTCCTGAGCTACAGTTCCGGTGGCCAATCAGCGGCAAGGAGGTGGTGACAGGGGCAGCATATCATCCCGCCCACACATTGCCGGAGACAGCAGCGGTGTCTCGGTTCCTAAGACCATCGGAAATATGTGTTTTCCGATGGTCTTAGGCGACCCCTGGGAAATGGTCGTTCGACCCCCAAAGGGGTCGCGACCCCCAGGTTGAGAACCGCTGCCCTAGGGGATAGAGACATAAAGCAGACAATCGGGCACCAGGGAAAAGGAGTGTCTCACTACCTGATCAGTGAAAGGGATATAATAGAAAAGTGTTATCGACAGCCTAGCAAGGGTTGAGGAGTCAATACAATACAGAGTGTAATACAAAGCCACAGGTCTGGCTCAGAGTCAGGTAGAAAGACCCATGATGGAGTGGTATTCGTGGGTCGTTCGGAAGTGAATCCAACACGACCAAGTATGGGAGAATTTTAGTCGGGTTATCTTGGGAGGAAGCAATCAGCTCCTCCATCTCTGCAATTCTTCCTAGACGAGTGAACCAATCTTTTATTGAGGGGGGTTGAGTAGATCTCCAAAGCACAGGAAGACAGAGTCTAGCAGCATTAATCATATGCATAGCTAACGATCGGAAGTATAGATGTTTGGGGAGCGGTGTATGGTGGAGGAGAAATTGGGCCGGGGAGAAATCGAGAGGTAAAGTGGACACTGACGAGGTTATACGGTGGACTTCCTGCCAGCAGGGCAGGACGATAGGACAGGACCACCAAATATGGAGAAGGGACCCATCAGGTGCTCCACATCTCCAACAATTATTGGGTAGAGAAGGGTTAAAACGATGAGTTCTGGAAGGGGTAATGTACCAACGGGAAGCTAGCTTGTATCCGTTTTCTTGGGTCGATACATTCAGCGAACATTTGTGGGAGTATGTAAAAATTTGGTCCCAATCTGAGGAAGAAAAATCTATATCAAGGTCTCTCCTCCAAGCTCGGCAAGCGGGGAGCGAGTTAGGATTCCCATCACGGGTGAGAAGGAGGTACATGGATGAGATTAGATGCCGCTGGGGTTCAGCTTAGAACAAATTGATTCAAAGGGGGTGAGAGGACGAGTCCATTTGTGGCGGTGAGCAGAGGATGTGAGAAAATGCCTGATTTGAAGGTAGGCCCAAAAGGGGAAGGTACGATCTTTCATGGTGCTCGCCAAAGAGGAGTAGGATTTCAATTGGCCTTTATGAAAAAAGTGTTCCGCTTTCACCTGGTCATACGGCCAATGTTCCGAGGAAGGCCTTGTGCATGCCCGGAGGGAAGTCCGGGTTTAAGCAAAGGGAGGTTAAAGGGTTGGGGGCATCCGAGATGGAGGCCGACTTGCATGTCAAGCGGAAGATGCTCAAGGTAGGGACCAATCAGTGGATGAGTGAGAAGGGCCTGGGGGGTATGTTTCGTCAAGAGCCACGGGATCGAAGCTATAGGAGAAGGAGAGAAGGAGTTTTTTGAGATGCACCCAGTCTTTGGTAGTCGAATGAATATTCCAATCTATAATTCTGCAAAGATGGCATGCCCAATGATATTGCCTGAGGTCTGGGAGCCCAATCCCACCCCTGGATTTGGGGAGAACCAATTGGCAGAAAGATATGCGCGGACGCGCTTGTGGTTCCAAAGGAAGAAGGAGCACATTCTCCTACATGATGCGAAAAAGGCGGGTGGCAATTGGATAGGTAAGGTTTGAAATAAATAGAGGAGGCGGGGGGAGAATGTTCATTTTTAATATAGCAGCTTTGCCGAACCAGGAAAAGCATGGTTGATGCCATTTAGTGAGATCCTCCTGAATGGATTTAAGTGCTGGGATAAATTTTTTTACGTAAAGGTCAGAGAGGTCGCACGTAAGCTGAATGCCCCGGTAAGTGAGAGTCTCACTGTCCCATCTAAACGGGAACTGCGATCGGCAAAATGAGACTACATCAGAAGGGAGGGTGACATTGAGGGCGTATGAATTTGAATGGTTGATTCTAAGGTTCGACATGTATTGAAAAAGTGAGAAATCTTTAAGCAAATTGGGCAAGGTGGTCCGAGGTTCCGTTAGAAACAGCAAATGTCATCCGCATAGGCGGCGAGTTTATATTTTTGAGCCGGTGCGGAAACGCCCTTAATATCTGGGTTGGAACGGAGTTTACGCAGCAGTGGCTCTAATGATAGCACAAAGAGGAGAGGAGAAAGGGGGCAGCCCTGGCGCGTGCCATTGCCGAGAGAGAAATGGTTCAATAAATGGCCATTCACCCGAAACCTGTGCCGTGGGTCCAGAATACAAGGTCATGATGAAATTAAGCATGTGTTCTCTAAAACCAATCGCCTGAAGGGTTGCCCTCAAATAATCCCAGGACACTCTGTCAAAGGCCTTCTCAGCGTCCAAAGAGAGAAGGAACCCAGGATTCTTTGATGTGCGAAGCCAATGAATAAGGTTGAGGGCCTTGATAGTATTGTCTCTCGCTTCCCTGCCAGGGATGAAACCCACTTGATCGAGGTTAATCAAAGAAGGGAGTAAGGGGAGGAGACGGTTGGCCAGAATTTTAGCATAAAGTTTCACGTCTACATTCAGAAGGGAGATGGGCCTATAATTGGAAACCAAAGTTGCATCCTTATCTCCTTTGGGTATGACAGTGATGTGCACTTCTAGAAGGCGATGACACGGCACAGGGAGTGAAGAGAAAGTGTTGAAAGCCGAGAGGAAGGGGTTGGACAAGACGGTTATAAACTCCTTGTAATATACTGCAGACAGGCCATCAGGGCCCGGGCTTTTACCAGACTTCATTTGTTTGACGGCCCGCGACAGTTCCTCTGCCGTGATATTTTGCTCCAGTTCCAGGGCGGATGTCTCAGAAAGTGCAGAAGGGCTATAAAGATGAAGAAAGTCCGAGATCACCGTGGCTCTGAGTTTGTTGGTTTCAGGTGGGGGACGTTCTGGAGGGAGGTTATATAATGCCTTATAATACTGCTCAAAATGAGAAGCAATGTCAGCATTAATGGTGGCAAAAGAACCGTCTGGACCCCTGATTTTGTGGATTGTTAAGCTCGACTTTTTCGATTGAAGGGATCTGGCGAGGAATCTCCCGCTTTTGTTCGCAAACTCATAAAATAATTTTTGAGACAAGACATATCTACGTTTAGCCACCTTGCCCAGTTCGGTCAAAAGCTGCGTGCGAGTGTTTGTGAGTTCAGTCAAGGTAGAAGCCGCTTGACTGTGTTTGTGAACTCTTTCCAAAAACTGGATGCGCTCCATAAGTCGTCGCAAATGTGCTTGTCTCTCCCTTTTACGCTTCGTAGCCATAGCTATGAGAACCCCGCGGATTACGCGCATTTATGTGCCTCCCATTGCGTCAAGGAGGAGGTATCTGAAGTCTGGTTGGTCGCGAAGTAATCTACCAATTGGGAGCGGATCTCGGCTTCGTTTGTTGGGTCGGAAAGAAGAGATGCGTCCAATCTCCAAATCTTAGAGCGGGAGTTTTTTCAGGAAAACGCAACGTCATGGTTATGGGATGGTGATCCGATAGGACCATTGGTTCAATGGAGGTGTCATGAAGAAATGGCAGATCCACTTGCGAGAGAAAAATGTAGTCAATTCTGGAGTACTTATTGTGTGGAGGAGAAAAGAACGTATAATCTTTAACGTTCGGGTGTAAGATTCGCCAAGAATCGTGAAGTTGTAAATCCTGGAGTTGTGTGCGGATCTGTCTTAGGGATTTGTATGGTAAAAATGAACTGCCCGAGGAGGAATCCAGTAAGGGGCATAAAGGGACATTAAGGTCTCCCCCCAAGATCAGTACACCCGACTGAAAAGAAGAAAGAGAGGTGGAGATTGAGCGGAAGAAGGGAACCTGCTTGGTATTGGGCGCATATAAATTTGCCAGTGTAATGGGTCTGTTGGCAAAAGTGCCTTTTAGAAACAGGAACCTACCTTCTGAGTCAGGGAGCGACTCCGTGATAGTTAAAGGGAGATTTTTCGCAATCAAGATGGCGACACCTTTTGATTTGGCATGAGGGTTAGGGGCATGATAGACTGTCGGATAACGTGAGTTAAAGAGCTTGGGAATGACATCCTGTCTAAAATGCGTTTCCTGAAGGAAAACGATATCCGCTCTTTGTTTAGATAAGTAGGAGAGCAGAATGGAGCGTTTTTCAGGCGTGTTCAAACCCTTCACATTAAGAGATAGAACTTTTAGTGATAAGTGTCCTGACAACGATTTGGGAGAAGACATGTCCAAAGAGGTATGTGAAAGCAACCTAAAAAGAAGGAACACGGGGTACTAAAAGGATGGGAATAGGATTGGGGGGGGGAGAAAAAAAAAAAAAAAATTTAAAGAGATAAATGAAAGAAAAATAAAAATAAAAGAAAAATAAGAAAGGGGAAAGGAGGAGAGTAGATACAGGTAAGAAAAAAAAAAACAAAAAAAACAGAACTACCAGCGGGAGGAGTAGACCAGCTAATCCACCTAGATATATAAGAAAAGGGGAGAAGAGAAAAGGAAGAGAAGATGGGGGGGGGTTAAGGGGTAACAGAAAAGAGAAAGGAGGGAGTAAAAACAGCCGGCAAGAGTCAGTAAAAGCTCTCCGAGCTTACTGTGTGGGGAACGCAGTGGGTCGAAATCCAAAATAAAAAAGAGGCCCGCCGTGCGGAAGACCTTAGAAAGTGCAGGGAATGGAGAGGTAGGGCGAGGATAGGGCATGCACAGAGAGGGACTACACCCAGCCGGCGAGGGAGATGTATCAACCCTCACCTGGTAGGGCGTATGGCTCAGGATTTAGCGAGAAATTGGGGTCAAGAACAGAACGGTAGCCTGCGCTAGGAGGGAAGTGAGGGAAGTGAGACAGGCAACAAGCCATATCAATGGTTGGGAGATACACATATGAACAGAGCACTACGTAGGAATTCTAAAGCGGAAAATATGGTGTCATGAGTATACCGTGGTGGAACTACTAGGAGTGTCGTCCTCAAAGGTATGACTTCATAGAACGGTCAGACCGCCCTTTCCTCAGGGAGAGAACAGGCAGTGTCTCACAACACATGAAGTCACAAATTATTGGCAGAGGAACAGTAAGGCATGACATGTGCAAAAAAACATACAGCTCAAATATCGCATATCAAAAAAACACAATATACTAAATTGAAAACAACTAATATGACAGAACGACCCCCCCCCGGCCTGGACTCTCAAGGTACTCCTGGACTCGAGCAGCACCTCATATCAGATAGGAGGAAATGCGTGGGGAGGGAAGAAGAAGGCACAGGCAGAGTACCTACATTGGAGCCTCATCAGAGGTACTCATTAGTATGCAGAGGGTGGAAAAGGATACAGAGCGGGATGGGAGAGACCGATTTCTGCTAGGAGTCTCCATCCGGAGAGCTTATTGAGGTGATGCTCTTTCACAGGTGCACAGTAACAATGTGAAGGTAAAAAAAAAAAAAAAATTATAAGCAAAGGTTTCCCCCCCTCCCAATCCAAACTCAGCAACCCGCTCATCAGAGTACATGATAAAGGATAACTGGTGCTGGGGAACTCTCTTCATCCTCTCCTAACTCGGTCTTCTGGAAACGGTGCAAGGCGAGTTGAATACGATACGTGTGGGGGGACATAAAGCCCTTCAGTGGCGAACCCGATATCCTCGGAGGTCCCCAGGATAGGCTCGGAGTCAGCTGTGCAGGAGATGGAAGAGGATCGGAGCCCTCCGGAGTCCACCCGGGTCTCTAGATGGCAATAGACCTATCAGAGGTGTCATGGAGGAGGTTGGGCACTAAATTGGTTGTAGACCCGATATTCCCGTTGCGGAGCGACAGCGGTGGTGCAGAAAATGAGCGGGTAGAAGGGAGGAACTTATTGGAATATTCTGTGCCAAACAATCGTTAAGGGTCAAGAGTCGTAGGGATGAGATCTCAGTGGCCCCAGATGCATAGGGCTGCCTGTGTGCAAGAGTACCAATGAGTCCAGTCCAGATCATGTGGAGGGAAGATCCCAGGATGATAGATCAGAAAGCTCCATAGGTAAGGCGAAATGGGACAAGGATTTTGCAGACAAAGTCCGAAGAGTGGCTGAACGGATCCTGAGCAGTGAAACCAGCGGTAGTGTATAGTAAATTAAGGAAATCAGGACAGAGTTTAGAGAAGGGTCTCTAAGCTTCATGACGAGGCCTGCGATGAGCAGGAGAGGCCGTCGGGCTGGTTATGCTGGTAGAGCCACCGGCTGGAAGTCTCGGCGGGGTTGCGGGAACCAATCGGCGTCGGCGAGAGCCAGGGCCCTGCCATTCCATATCACTTGCGTCGGTCCGGATTCCGGAACACCTGGGAGACGCATATTGCTGTACCAATCGGGGAGGTCGATTAGTGGGATATCTAGGGAAGTACAGAAATTAGGCAGATCCTCCGGAACTCGTAGGTAGGCTGTGCGCCCCTGCGCCTGTGCGGAAAGACAAAATGGGAAACGCCACCTATATGATATGTTATGGGAACGGAGTACATCCAATAGGGGGCGAAGTTCCCGTCTTTGTTGCAGAGTAAGATTGGAGAGATCCTGGAATAAATGTATTTCTGACCCCTGATATAAGAGGCGCCGTCTGTCCCTGGCGCGCCTGAGGATGTCCTCTTTAATTGGGAAGCTGACTAGGCAACATATTACATCTCTTGGGGGATCAGAATCTCTGCCCCTGGGACGGAGTGCTCTGTGTGCCCGTTCCAACTCTATAGGTGTGGCCGGTGGGCGACCTAGTAGGTCATTAAAGATCGCCACAACCGTTGTAGAGATGTCGTTCGGTTCCACAGATTCTGGCAAACCACGGAGTCGAATGTTATGTCTGCGTCCACGGTTATCCAAATCCTCTATTTGTCTGTAGAATTCACGGATATGTGATGCGTGTGAGACTGTTGTCTGCTGTATGTCTGCTATATGGCATTCTGCATTAGTGCGGTTACCAATTTCCACTCCCTCCAGCCTTGTGCCCAAGGAAAGCAGGTCATTTCGTAGGTCACTGAGGGCGGTGGTGAGTGTGACTTTAATGTCTGCAGCCACCGCCTGAAGATCTCTGAGAGAGACTGCATCTGTGACATTCTCAGTGTCACTACTGTGAGCACAGGCTGCCGTTGAGGAGGGAGGAGGGGGGGGAGCTGTATGGGACCTGTCCCTCTGCTGGGAGCGGAACAGCTCCTGTATATGCCGCGATTGCGGCTGAGTAAGGACCCGTGGGGAACGGGAACGGGAACCGGGGTGTGTTCTGGTCCGTTTTCCCCATGGTTATGTGCCCCTGCCTCACCCGATCCTCGGTGCAGTGTGAGGTGAAGTCTTCGGCCGGCGGGAGCTCCTGGCTTAAGCGGCCATTCCGGACTGCGGCAGACCACGCCCCCCGACAAGTGCTCATTTAACTACTATTGTAAGTTGAAAATTTAGTGGAAGTAAATTATTATTATTTTTTTTTTTTTTGCTGCACTTAGAGGGCATTGCTTCTCCTCTTTTTATAGTTCGTACAGAGTCTCTCCGAGCTCTTTTTGAATTGGCTGCCACTGAGTCAAGCATTCTTATCCCTTAACCACATTTGGACTCTAAGGACTTTACCTATGTGGTTTATTTACTAGCCATCATATAATACATCTGGACTTTTTCCTCTTAGTGTGCCAAATATCTCTCTTGTTCTTATACTTTATTATTTACAGTATAAAACATAACATTCGTATTTGTGTTATACAATACAAATCATTTTATTTTTACATTTATAGAGTGCATACATGTAAACCCCCCAAAATGTATGCAGAGTATCTGTGTGGGCAGCTGGCTAGCACTTGGTAATTGTTTCACACCCTCAAACTAAACTCCTCAGAAAAAAAGTGCAGTACTGTCCAAAAACACAAACCAGTGCAATCCAAAGTACTTCTAATAAAATGTATGTAATTCAGACTTTATCTTACAAATTTAAGCAAAAAATATAAATATGTATCAGAAATTATATAAATAAACAAATATACATCAATACATATAGTGAATCAGCCTTAAATTTTGGATCAACCAAACTCCATGTGCTAAAACATATTGCTCAATAAACGTGCAAATAAATAAAATAAATAACTTCTTCTAGATCCACAATATCCCCCCAAAAGTCCCTAATTTAAAATCCATTGTCAATCAGCATGTACGCCACTGCCAGCTCACCGAAAAAAAAAACCTGATGACTGCATACAATCAATCAATTAATCTCAGATGGTTACACTAGCTGAATAACAGCCCCCAAGATGTCATCAACTATATATAAAAGGAAGAGACAAGGATAGTGGTGACATTATTGTCCAAATATAGTCATGAAGCAATAATGTAAGGCTTCATTCCCCACACATTTGCTTTCATGGCTGCGGATTCTCGGCCATGTAAGTGAATGGGTTGGGTGATGTCATGGCTGGTAAGGATGCATTGGCTGCAATAGTAGCTGCACTGGCAGCCAGAAGCAGTTACATTCATCCACGCTGAGTACCCAAAATGTCGTGTGTTTGGACGAACATCTGAACAGTCCATATTCAGTCCGAACAAACTTTTGGACTGAACACTAAGTTCATCCCTACTGTCAATTACAAAGTAATAGGTACCTACAATCATATGTTACTCCACATGCAAATTATTATGACTGAATACCTGTTGAAAATATATAATCCCAAGCTTCTGTATGTTTTTGCCATGATCTTGTGTTAAATTGCTTGTGAAGATCTGCTGAAGTTACAATCAGAGGGCCTAAGTACTGCATCATCTGTGAAAGAAAACAACATGCATATTTAGCTAGCTGATGTCATTTTTAAACAGTTATAAGTGTACATATTCTATTTAAGTTTATACCTTGTGTTTCAGTTGTTTAATTTCTAATTAGAGTATAGGGATTCTGCCTAACAATTTTGAAATATTGTTTGAATGAAAAGAAATAAAAATGGTACAAAAAATACAAAACAGACATAAGAAACAGTACAAAAGGATTAAAAAAGAAAAATACTTAAAGTAGAACTAAAGTCAAAACATTTTTTTTCATTTTAGATGGCATAAGGGAGAGATATAACCCCTGTCAGGTGTTTTTTTACTAGCAATGTCCCATTGGGGAGATGGCACCCAATGGGACAGGTGTTCTAATCCCTCTCAATTCTGTCTAAAA
Source organism: Staurois parvus (assembly GCA_951230385.1). NCBI lineage: Eukaryota > Metazoa > Chordata > Amphibia > Anura > Ranidae > Staurois > Staurois parvus. The sequence goes on along the minus strand of CATNWA010003620.1, from coordinate 5,566 downwards.
CTGTAAAAAAAAATTACCTTTAAATATACTTTAGGTACAATCGCCTGCTTGTGGGTTCCAAGCAGAGTCCAATTCACTTGCAGAGTAAGTGGTTTGCAGTATTATTAGTAGTTCTAATGTCATATGAGAGCTATTATTGCCAAATGCAACAGCTTTTTGTAGTCCGTGGAAAGGGTTTTCCAGATCTAATCAAGGGTCTTGGGAAATGTGTCAATAGGGGTTCTGGAGTATTATATTATGCTTCAGCGGGCACATACCTAATGCCAGCTATCCTAAATATATCCATATTTTCATATAACAAGGTTTCACAATGTGACAACCAACTTACTATATAACAGAATGATTTTAGAGATCATTAGAAAAAAAAAAATGGTTCTTATGCATATTTCCCTTAGGAGATCTAATGTGTTTTATTAGCCTTCTGAACCTTGTAGTATGAACCTATCTAGTGTCTATCTGTTTGGTATCTTCTCATACAATAAGATGGCCACTTATTTTGTTATGGTCACTCCTTCAGAACAGGACTTATGAATTATGTAAAAAGTTTGGTTCTGATAGTTAAAAAAAAAAGAAAGATTTAGAATGTGCTTTAACCTCCCTAGCGGTCTGATTATGTCCATATTTCTGTGCTCAAAGCGGTACATTTTTTGCATGGAAATATGTATTTTTTTTTTGTAGGCCTGTAATTTTTAGGAATAACTCACTGAAATCTGTCCGAACAAGAGTCTAGTAAACATCCCGGGTATGTTAAAATTTTAAACATGAAATCATAAATTATAATTTAATAAATAATCATAAACAATAATAAAATAATAATAATACATTTAATTCAATAATATAATCAAACCAAAAACACTGAAATTTGAAATATAGCGCCAAGTTCGCACAGCACTGAGCAAAGTCGCAAAATCGTTTTCAGTGTCTGATGACGAATTTCCCCACGAATCATTATCACTCAATTCTGCAAGTAGTTCTAATTTACGATCGCTGTTCTCTAGCTGATCTAAAACCACTTTTGACCTAAAGGGATGCTTTTTGGATGCCATGGACATTTCTCAGTTTCCAGGTAGAAAGAACAGTAAAAATGCAGGCAGGGCACAGAACAAAGTACTAGGGACAAAATGTATGTGAAATGGTTTGATACAGTAATGTTTTACTATGTGATTTTAGTCAATTTAGTGAATGTCACTTTTTGTCATTGTCGTCGCAGGGGATGGAACCCAGAAGACAGATGCTGGCATCCGCTGGAGGACATTGCAGGGGACACTGTAGGAGGGACATCGCGGGAGCGCAGGACAAGGTAAGAGAAGAACAGATCCTGGAGCAGCGCCGCATGGTAAGCCCGACTGTAGCTCGGGGTTACCGCTTGTGGTACTGTAACTTTACCCCAAGCTACACTCGGGAATAACGCCAGGGAGGCTACACTCTCTGCTAGACTATTTACAACAGGCCTTACTAGGAATCTTTGGAAAAGTCTACTAGAGGAAGTTTATGACGTGTCTGCATTCTATTTACATTTCCCTGCATTGTGTCAAAATCTGGGCTGTGATCTGTTTGGGCTGTTTGTGTGTCAACCCCACCCCCAGGAATGCTAGCCTAGGCATGAAATTTAAATCTGACCATTTGTGTTAGCAACTTACACATTTTGTAGAAAACGAGGGTTTTGAGACTCACCTGACCTCACTATCTTCACAATTGAGTTTAGATACATTTGAACCTTTAGTAATCCCATTTCAAAATGCTGCCTATACAAACCCTCATCAATTTAATAACCCCTAGTTTTAAATCGATGGCTTGATATCATTTACATTTTAAAACAAGAATATTTTGGGGTGAAAGATGAATAATCAGAAATTAGAATTAATGTTTTGTACCTTTTTTACTGATTTTTATGAAAGTCAAGGCATCTTCGTTACAAGCTTCTTGGAAAAGTCACATCTCTCATTGTACAGGACTGAACAAATTACTAAAAAAAGGACATAACCAAAAATTAGATGAGTTACAAAGGTAAAAAAAGCGTACAAATTTTTTTTCGTTTACTTTACTTACTTTCATATGAAAGTTTGTTTAGTTCAAGGTACAGATCATCAATTTTCCCATATTGGTCACTTAGTTGGCCTATGTATTTGATAAAATCTTCCAGTACCTAAATAGTGAAATAAAAAAACAGCTGCTTAAATGTATTTTTAATTAAGTGAAACAAGCTTGTATTCTCCTGAAACAGTAATTTATGTGCAAGAGAAGTTCATACTGTTAAGGGGGATTTTTTTTTTTTCCACTTTGAATAGAAAAAGTGTTGGATTTAACTCCTGTAAGGTTTGTTTTTTGCTATCTGTGTCACACTGGGGAGATTTTCCATATACAAAAAAAGGAAGTGAGAAAAAATCCCACTAAAGTGAAGAAATCCCATGGTTGTCCCCAGGGTCGCCAGCTCAGCAGCACACATTCAAGCAGCTCCCAGGGCATACCTGCATGAGCTGTTTTTTTTACTTTGAAAGGAGATGATGGGAGGAGGAAGTCAGGTGGTCCAACAGTCCTTAACTTGGGTAATCATTGACATCGCTATCTGGCAATGCTCCAAAACAGGATCAGCGGTAATTGGAGGGTGGGTTGCAGCCAGCTGGCAGCCATAATTCAGTATGTGACTTGCTGAAGTAGCTGTGCACAGTGAGAAATGACTGGATTGATTGGCTGGGAGTCCTGTGGATGGAACAATCTTTGCAGAGAGGCAGGCATGAAATTGGCAGGAACGACAGCTACAATTTCAGAAAGAAATGGACAGACTTCCACTACTAGGTACTTTTTTCCTAATTTTGTGGTCACAAACACAGGATGCTACCACTATGTTTGGATGTTCTCTTCATCAAAATAGCCACTGCACAGAGCTGGCGATCATAGCGCCCATGAGGAGGTATTTTTCCTGATTTACGTTATTCTTTTGAGAGCTGAGGAGAGCCAACAATCTTTTGGGAGCTGACCAGATGGAGCTGATAATCATAGTAAACAATTATTTATTTCTTATGATCATCAGCTTCACCTTGTGGACATAATGTGGCATTTTTTTTTTTTGTGCTATACTTATGAATAAAGAGCATCTGAACCTGGAGAGAAAATACCCTGGTAAAATAAAATTTTGCTGAAAATTCACACAGAATGAGAATATACATATAGTGTCACAGAAAGAATAGCTCTGCATTTTTTATATTTTATTTTATAATTACTTCCTTTCTTATTGCTGGAACAAGAATTTGAAGTAAGAAGAGCTGCATGTATTTGGTTTGTCTGCAAGAAAGTTTACATTCTGCATTACAGTGATGGAATTATTCTAAGTACATGTGGAGTGAGTGGACCAGAAAACACAATTTGCACCCACATCACTGTCCCCAATGTCGTACCTTGCTATAGACATGCTAGCGAATAAAGTCTGTTATGTCTGTGTGTTGTTCAGATATAGTATGACATAGGTTTCACCCTTACCTACTCTTTTTTAAATGTCTTCAATCAAGTATTAGGTTGATTTTTTTTAAGTTATCTGACTCTTTCTCACACTTTACTAGATACAAAGACCAGTGTCGATGAATAGTAATCATGTATTTTCCATGATTTTATCTTTTAAAACCATTAAATTTTTAGGGCTTTCTTTGACCTTTTAGAAAATTGAATCATACAATGCCATGTTTGTTTCTCTATTAATTACCTACCATATTTTTAGGTTATTTACCTCATTAATCTTTACATCCATTTTTTGCCTATTTCTTTCGGTCTCATCAGGGGACCTTGCACAGTTTTTCTCATGTTAGCCATTCTTCACCTTCCCGTAAAATAAAACACATATATACAATATTATACACATAGTTCTTCCTCAAACTTTAACACATAGTAGACAACATATATATTTATTCTTAACGGACAGCACTTATATTTAAAGAAAACACCACTTATGATGAAAACCATTGCAGTGCTTCACACAACATTTAGTAGTCCAAAGCAGATTGGCTATGCTAGAAATCGTTAAAAATTCCCTTAACTGAACCTTATTGTGATGCAGATATACATTATGAAGATGTAACTCACATTTTAAAAAAAATTTGAAATTTTTTCCGGGATCACTAGGTGCAGGATCATAAATTTTGGTTTTTAAAATAAGGAAAAAAAGGTCACTTTTTAAAGTTGCAGTCCCAAGTACTGAATGGGGTCCCTGCAAATAATCCCTTAAAAGTGGTTTTAAAATCCCAGTATTTTAAATCAAAAAAAATAGCCAAACCTTTGGGAGCTATGTTTTAAATGGGAAAATATTTAAAACCCTAACAAATCAATTGTTTTTACATTTTTTTAAAAAGGTTTTGCCCATAATCTTTTTACAGTTTGCAAAAGGAAAAATATGAAGGGTAATATGTTTTGGATTTTGTTTGTCTAACTCAGGTTGGGTTTGAAGCAGTTTACAGTAATAGCAGGGGGGCACCTTTTTTTAACAGGGGTACTAGATTATATTTAAACTCCCCCTTCCCCAAGGCACCACAAGGGAAGGGGGGTTGCTGAACTTGTCAGAAAATGTAAGCCCCCTTTATATAAGGATGCTCGACATCAGCCCCCATTTGAGGAATGAGTATGGAATACATTTGTAAAAACTCCTTTTCCCTTCCACAAAAAAATGATGATAAAGACTAAAAAAAAACAACAACCAGAAAAAATCCTTTTTTTTAAATTCCCTTTTTAAATTTTTACTATTAAAAGATGACGAATCGAAGTTTCCAAGTGGAAAATTTAGGAATATCGGAAAAAAATTTTGATTTCCCTGCCGAAACCGAAAAAAAAGGGCCCAATTCGGACGGCGAATCGAAAATTTTTTTGAAAAAAAACGGCGGGGCATGTGCGGCGACGGAGCGGGGAAGGGCGGGGAAGGCCGCAGACAAGGGGCGCTGGGCCCCCTAATGCATTCCTCAACACTGTGGATCCCCATCGCCAATCCCCAGCCAGCCAGCCCCCACTGTGTAAAAAGGTGAGGTTTTTTATTAGCGGCCATTTTTGGAAAAACTTCATTTTTCCCGCCGTCATTTGAACAGAGGGAGACCGCTCTGTACTAGGGACAGGGGCAAGAGTTAGGGCCAAGAAAAGAGAAATTTGGGGCAGAGAAAAAGTTACTTAGGGACAGAGGGAACCCCTTCTCAGGACACGCTTGTTTTAAAAGGGGGCCCCAGGGAAAAAGTTTTTTGGGACAAAGAAACGGGTAGTTAGGGCCACGAATTCATACTCAGGGGAAAACAGAAAATTTTTACTCCCGTGCCCGAGAATTGTTACTTAGGGCCACCCAAAAAAGTTATTAGGGCCCCAAAAATTTTTACTCAGGGACAGACAGAATTGTTTTCGGTTCCAGAGAATTGTTACTCAGGGACAGACAGAATTTTTTACTGAGTGCCAGAGGGAAATTTTTACCGGGCCACAGAATTTATTTTCCCGGGAAAAGACAGAATTGTTACTCAGGGACAGACCCCGAATTTTTTATAGTGCCAAAAGAATTGTTATCAGGGGCAGACAGAATTGTTACTGAGTGCCAGGGGAATTGTTA
>CATNWA010003619.1:0-17316 GCA_951230385.1 Staurois parvus | reverse complement strand
GCCCTGACAGAGGGGATGAGGTTTATGGTTTCTGGGGTTAGGAAAGGGCGGTGGCGGGGAATGTTGGGGGGGGGCGGGGAGTCTGGGACAGGTTAAAGTTGGATTTGGGGGCGGGAAAGGGATAGGTTGGAGTCCAGAATGAACCCAGTACTCTGGCGTGCAGGGCGGGTTTGATGGGTTAGCGTACTGTTTGGATGTGACGGCGAAATCAATGGGGTTGGTGGTGTCCGGGTGGAGGGGAGGACAAGAAACTGTTTTGTGCGAGGTTCAAATTTAGAAGTGGCGCTACATACAGTTGATATGTCGCTCCAGTAAGGTGTTGTGTGATTCGAGGATGAGGACCAAGGGAGTGGGTGTGGTGGGGGACTCTGGAGAGCAGAATCTCTGAGGCCGAGGGAGTGTAGTTTTTTGAGGAGGAGGGGGTGGTCGACTGTGTCGAGGCCGCAGAGAGGTCAAGGAGTAGGAGCACTGAATAGTGGCCATTAGCTTTGGCGGTTAGCAGGTCGTTGGAGAATACCTGTCACATGTATAAAAAACATTAAAATCAGTGTTCTACGCTATTTCCCTCAAAATAGCTTCGTAGTCAGTGCCTGGACAGCTGTCACTAGCGGAAGAAAAGACAATATCCTTCTGGAGTGGTGCTTGGTATAACAGGTTGGCCTCCAGCCATGATAGGGCATTAACTCATACATTAAATTCATATCAGCATGCAAATACTTAATTATTAAACAGTAGTAAAATGCTGGTTCCTCCATGCTACCGACCAACACCAGTTCAGACTGCAGTGCTATATGATAAGAGGAGCTCAGCTGCTAGAAAAATGAACTGAATGTATTCCTTCTGGAGATTCAGGGGGAAACGATCACCATGTATAAGTACAGTACATAGTCTTGTTGGTTATGTGTTATAGAAGACACTGGTAGTGATAGCACAATTCAGACTTTACTTGTGTGGCTTAAGTTGCAAACATACAGAGCACATTTCTCAGCAGACATATATTACTTCCTGAAGAGATGATAGAGAAGAGGAACAAACAAGTTTTCAGATATACACAACTAGTAACCTTTAGTGTATAGTGCCATCTACTGGTCAAGTGATATTAACACACAATACTATATATAGTACATTATAGTACAAGCTGTTGCATTCCCAACAAGTCTGTGGTCTATATAGTGACCTTGGTGTTGAGTTGTTTACCTTAATGTCATTATAAATGAAACAGGGACACCCTTTACATCTGGAGGAAAAGAGGTTTAACTTCCACATAGGGAAAGGCTTCTTCACAGTAAGAGCTGTAAAATGTGGAATAGACTCCCACAAGAACTAGGCCTGGCCAACTCAGTAGATTTCTAGTGCACAGAATACAGTATAACTGGATAATAAATTGTATAGGTAATAACACCAGGGATTGTTGATCCAGGGACTATCCAATTGTCTTTGGGGATCAGGAGGGAATTTGTTTTTCCCACTGTAGCAAATTGGATCGCGCTTTCTCTGGGTATTGAGTTCTGTATATTGAGGTTTTCTATCTATTTTATTTTTTTGGTTGAACTTGGACTTGTGCCTTTTTTCAACCTGACTCTGAACTTACTGGTCTCCACTCCCTGGAGACCAGTACATTTGATGGCAGAGTCAAGTGAGTAGAAAAAGGTGTTGGATGGGGTTTTTTGCTGAAAAAAATTAATCTGAATGGATTGGGGGGGGGGGGGGGGGTTAAACAGGGTCACAATATTTGCCCATAGATGTGCTGTCATTGCCCAGTCTCCGCATCTCCAATCAGTCCAATCAAAGAACGTTTTGCATTAATTCAGAAAATGTCAAGAGGCTGACTTCATGTGTTCAGAATGGGATGTGGCAGTCACTCAGCACAAGACTCGGGAGCTAGTGGACATCATTTAGAGAGCTAGTGGTGTCTATAGTGAAGGAAATAAGTATTTGATCCCCTGCTGATTTTGAATGTTTGCCCACTCACAAAGAAATGATCGGTCTAAAAATCAAATGGTAGGTGTATTGTAACATTGAGACAGAATAGCAACAAAAATTCAAAAGAAATGCATGTCTAACAAATTATGCACTGATTTGCATGTTCATGAGGGAAATAAGTATTTGATCCCCTATCATTCAGCAGGATTTCTGTCAACCAAGTGTCTTTCATACAGGTAACAAGCTGAGATTAGAAGCAGTTTCCTAAAAGGAGTACTGCTAATCTCATTTTGTTACCTGTATAAAAGACACCTGTCCACAGGAGCAATCAAACAATCAGATTCCAAACTTTCCACCATGGCAAAGACCAAAGAGCTGTCCAAGGATGTCAGGGACAAGATTGTAGACCTATACAAGGCTGGACTGGGCTACTAAACTATTGTCAATCAGCTTGGTGAAAAGGTGACAACAGTTGGTGCAATCATTCACAAATGGAAGAATCACAAAACAACTGTCAGTCTCCCTAGGTCTGGTGCACCATGCAAGATCTCACCTCGTGGAGTGTCAATGATCATGAGAACAGTGAGGAATCATCCCAGAACTACACGTGAGGATCCTGTCAATGATCTCCAGGCAGCTGGGACCACAGTCACCAAGAAAACAATTGGTAAAACACTATGCCGACAAGGATTGAAATCCTGCAGTGCCTGCAAGGTCCCTCTACTCAAGAAAGCACATGTCCAGGCCTGTCTGAAGTTTGCCACTGAACATTTGAATGGTGCAGAGGAGGACTGGTTGAAAGTGTTACGGTCAGATGAGACCAAAATCAAGCTCTTTGGCATCAACTCAACTCACCGTGTTTGGAGGAGGAGGAATGCTGTCTATGACCCCAAGAACCCCATCCCAACTGTCAAACATGGTGGTGGTTGCCAAACGTCAGCCACCAAACCTTAATGACTTGGAGAGGATCTGCCAAGAGGAGTGGGCCAAAATCCCTCCTGAGATGTGTGCAAACCTTGTGGCCAACTACAAAAAATGTCTGACCTCTGTGATTGCCAACAAGGGATTTGCCACCAGGAACAAAGTCATATTTTGTGAAGGGGATCAAATATTTATTTGTTTCAAGTACTTATATAGCGCCGTCAATTTACACAGCGCTTTACATATATATTGTACATTCACGTCAGTCCCTAACCCTCAAGGGGTGTACAATCTAAGGTCCCTAACTCACATTCATACATACTAGGGCCAATTTAGACAGGAGCCAATTAACCTACCAGCATGTCTTTGGAGAGTGGGAGGAAACCGGAGCACCCGGAGAAAAACCCATTCAGGCACAGGCAGAACATGCAAACTCCAGGCAGAGGGTGCCATGGTCAGGATTTGAACCAGTGACCCTAGTACTGCCAGGCGGAAGTGCTAACCATTTAGCCACTGTGCTGCTCACATGAACATGCAAATCAGTGCATAATTTGTTAGACATGCATTTCTGCTGAATTTTTTGTTGCTATTCTGTCTCTGTGTTACAATACACCTACCATTCGGTTTTTAGACTGATCATTTCTTTGTGAGTGGGCAAACATTCAAAATCAGCAGGGGATCAAATACTTATTTCCTTCACTGTACTTCATAGTTTCCTGCCTCTAGGGACTTCGGTAAGGCATGGTAATAAAGATCCACGCTGGGCCAATGTACCCATTTATAAAATACCCATACCTAGAATTCTTCTTTAACAACTTAGATTTCCTACTAAGGCTACGTTCACACTAGCCTTGTGTGCAGGCGGCAGAGAGGCGTTTGGGAAGCGTTTTTACCGCTTCCCAAACGCCTCTGCCAATTCTGCACATTACAGCACATGGTGCTGTTCTAACAGGAGCGTTTGCGTCGCGTCGCGTTGCGTCGCGGCAAAACGGACGCCTCTGGTCGAGTCAGGAGGCTTTGAAGCCTCCTATTCTCGTCTATGGTGCCGCTCCACAAACGCCCGGCCGGCGTTTGCGGTGCGGTTGCGACGCGGTTGCGGGGTGTTTGCGGAGCGGTAACACCACTCAAATGCATTATAGGCGTTTGTGGGGCGTTATTAACGCTCGGCAAACGCCTAGCAACCTCCGCTAAACCGCGCATGCGGCGTTTGCGGAGCGTTTGCCGAGCGTTAAAAACGCTCCGCAAACACCGAACCAACGCTTGCCAAACGCTATAGGGGCGTTTGGCAAGCGTTGGCAAAACAGCCTAGTGTGAACGAGCCCTTAAGCTTGCCATACACGTAGGATTGTCATTTGAAGGTTCAAAGAAAAAATTTATTTTTCAGAGCATTCTTTCTTGCTAGTCACGAGTCAACTAATTTAATTTGAAAACCTTTAAAATGTAATCCAGACCTGCTATTTGAAGGGGATCCCAGACGTCTTAAACAGGTTTCATTACAATAATTATGATTTCTCCTGAACAAAAATCATATTCACAGGACAAGAACATTTTCTATCCTCCTCTACTTCTTGTCGAAAACAAACGTTGATTTTGCCTTACTAACCATAAAAAAAAAATCAAACAAAATTTTTTTAAAATATTCAAATTTTATTCTACTGGTCTACAAGCAGCTTAAAGTAGCACTACAGCTTAATTTTTTTTCTTTTAAACAAACATGTCTATACTTACCTGCTCTGTGTAGTGGTTTTGCACAGAGCATCCTCTTCTTTTCAGGTCCCCATTGGCACTCCTGTTTCTTCCCCCTCAAGCAGTGCCCCCAGGGAAAGCCACTTGCCCTGGGGGGCACTGCTGCCTGCTCATCCCTGAGCCACTGCTCTAAGCATCCATAAGACATGTAGAGCCTCCGGCTCTCTCCTCATTGGCTCATTGGCTGTGATTGACAGCAGTGGGAGCCAACGGGCTGTCTCAGCCAATGAGGAGGATGAGCACCCAGACAATAGAGGCTGTCAAGAATGTTGCTGGATTGGAGGGGGTAAGGATTGGGGGGGGGGGCTTTTTGGGGGCCGTAGTAGGTTTTTTTAGATTCATGCATAGAGTACATGAAGGTAAAAAACCTTCATCCTTTACAACCACTAAGCTTTGATAATAAAGCATTGAGATGCCAACACAGGGGGGATTTACTAAAACTGGAGAACCCACAATCTACTGAAGCTGTGTATGGTATACTTACCTGCTCTGTGTAGTGGTTTTGCACAGAGCATCCTCTTCTTTTCGGGTCCCCATTGGCACTCCTGTTTCTTCCCCCTCAAGCAGTGCCCCCAGGGAAAGCCACTTGCCCTGGGGGGCACTGCTGCCTGCTCATCCCTGAGCCACTGCTCTAAGCATCCATAAGACATGTAGAGCCTCCGGCTCTCTCCTCATTGGCTCATTGGCTGTGATTGACAGCAGTGGGAGCCAACGGGCTGTCTCAGCCAATGAGGAGGATGAGCACCCAGACAATAGAGGCTGTCAACAATGTTGCTGGATTGGAGGGGGTAAGGATTGGGGGGGGGGGGGGGGGCTTTTTGGGGCCGTAGTAGGTTTTTTTAGATTCATGCATAGAGTACATGAAGGTAAAAAACCTTCATCCTTTACAACCACTAAGCTTTGATAATAAAGCATTGAGATGCCAACACAGGGGGGATTTACTAAAACTGGAGAACCCACAATCTACTGAAGCTGTGTATGGTAGCAAATCAGTTTTGGCAATAAAACCTGGAAGCTGATTCATTTCTATGCAGAGCTGCACCAGATTTTGCACTCTCCAGTTTTAGTAAATAACCCCCAGTATTTCAACTTTTTCATCCAGGCATAGCTGTAGCGCATCAGTGTTCCTTTTGATAGAAATCTGCTGATTTGAGAACACCTAATGAGGAAGCAGGAGAAGGATTCAGAAGCATACCCACATGGAAGAAAAATATATTTGAAATATATTTTTAAAATATTCTTCCCAAATATATTGACATATATTTGAAATACTCAAATTTTGGCCATACTCAATATATTTCAATACATAATATATATATATTGCATGTTGAAATGCATTTTTATTACAAAATATATGAAGAATATTTTAAAAAAATACATTTCAAATATACTGTATGTCTTTAAAAATACAAATCTACATTTTTGGAATGCATTTACAAATATATGTAAAAATATATGTTAAAATTATATTTTTTATATGCAAAAAAATCTGAAGAATATATTTAAAAAATATCGTTCATCTATTTTGTAATATATAAAAAATGCATTTCAACATGCAGTGTGTATATATATATATATATATATATATATATATATTTATTGAAATATATTTTTAAATATATTGAATATGGCCTAAATTGTAGCATTTCAAATACAGTGAAGGAAATAGGTATTTGATCCCCTGCTGATTTTGAATGTTTGCCCACTTACAAAGAAATGATCAGTCTAAAAAATCGAATGGTAGGTGTATTGTAACATTAAGAGACAGAAAAGCAACAAAAAATTCAGCAGAAATGCATGTCTAACAAATTATGCACTGATTTGCATGTTCATGAGGGAAATAAGTATTTGATCCCCTTCACAAAACATGACTTAGTACTTGGTGGCAAATCCCTTGTTGGCAATCACAGAGGTCAGACGTTTCCTGTAGTTGGCCACCAGGTTTGCACACATCTCAGGAGGGATTTTGGCCCACTCCTCTTGGCAGATCCTCTCCAAGTCCTTAAGGTTTGGTGGCTGATGTTTGACAACTTGAAATTTCAGCTCCCTCCACAGATTTTCAGTCGGATTAAGGTCTGGAGACTTGCTAGGCCACTCCAGGACCTTAATGTGCTTCTTCTTGAGCCACTCCTTTGTTGCCTTGGCTGTGTGTTTTGGGTCATTGTCAAGCTGGAACGCCCATCCACAACCCATTTTCAATGCCATGGCTGAGGGAAGAAGGTTCTCACCCAAGATTTAACGGTACATTGCCCTGTCCATCGTCCCTTTGATGTGGTGCAGCTGTCCTGTGCCCTTGGCAGAAAAACACCCCCAAGGCAGAATGTTTCCACCACCATGTTTGACAGTTGGGATGGTGTTCTTGGGGTCATAAGCAGCATTCCTCCTCCTCCAAACACGGCGAGTTGAGTTGATGCCAAAGAGCTCAATTTTGGTGTCATCTGACCTCAACACTTTCAACCAGTCCTCTTCTGCATCATTCAGATGTTCAGTGGCAAACTTCAGATGGGCCTGGACATGTGCTTTCTTGAGCAGAGGGACCTTGCAGGCACTGCAGGATTTCAATCCTTGTCAGCGTAGTGTGTTACCAATTGTTTTCTTGGTGACTGTGGTCCCAGCTGCCTGGAGATCGTTGACCAGATCCTCACGTGTAGTTCTGGGATGATTCCTCACTGTTCTCATGATCATTGACACTCCACGAGGTGAGATCTTGCATGGTGCACCAGACCTAGGGAGACTGACAGTTGTTTCGTGTTTCTTCCAGTGTAGGTCTACAATCTTGTCCCTGACATCCTTGGACAGCTCTTTGGTCTTTGCCATGGTGGAGAGTTTGGAATCTGATTGTTTGATTGCTCTTGTGGACAGGTGTCTTTTATACAGGTAACAAACTGAGATTAGCAGCACTTCCTTTAAGAGACTGCTTCTAATCTCAGCTTGTTACCTGTATGAAAGACACCTGGTAGCCAGAAATCCTGCTGAATGATAGGGGATCAAATACCTATTTCCCTCATGAATATGCAAATCAGTGCATCATTTGTTAGACATGTATTCCTTTGGAATTTTTGTTGCTATTCTGTCTCTCAGTGTTACAATACACCTACCATTCGATTTTTAGACTGATCATTTCTTTGTGAGTGGGCAAACATTCAAAATCAGCAGGGGATCAAATACTTATTTCCTTCACTGTATATGTCAATATATTTGGGAAGAATATTTTTTAAATATATTTCAAATATATTTTTTTTCCATATGGGTACCCACTGCTAGCTTCATGCTGTCTCCTACATACAGAAAGCCTCATGGAATCAAATGTTAGTACTAAGAAGTTTTTTTTTACCACCAATCATATTCAAACCTGCTTTGGAGACATCATGAGGTAGACTCCCAATGACCCTGTGAGGTGCTGTCTAGATTCTGGCTTCTGTGGATTTCAAAGGTTAAAGTAAGCAACTACAAATACTGTAGCAGCTGACTTTTAATACATGGACACTTACCTGTCCAGGGGTCCAGCGCCGTTGTCACCCGGGCTAGTTCTTCACTAGCCTCCAGGATCCCGGAGCCTGCATTCCAAATAAGAAAAACCGGAAGTGAAGCTCTACTGGTTTCCTAGTGCACATGTACGAGCTGCACTGCACCTTATGATTGGTCCTGTAGTCTTCCCGGTCCTGTGAAGTGTCCCAGAAGACAGCGGGGGGAAGGAGGGGTGGCAAACTGAGCCAGAAATGGGACCAGTACCTGTCAAAGCCAGGTACCCACTCCCCCCGACCCCAAAAAGTGCCAAATGTGTCAGTGGGGGGTGGGTGGGGGAGTGTGAAAACATTCAGAGCTTCCCCCTTTGGGTGGAGCTCTGCTTTAATTCAGAGAATTCTGTCCATCACAGTTGGAGTGTTTGTTGGATTACAGTAATACTGCTGCCCATAGAGCACATAGGGGTAGATTTACTAAAGGCAAATAGACTGTGCACTCTGCAAGTGGAGTTGCACTTACTTTCCCCAGAGCTTAGTAAATGCGGCAAAGCTCAGCTGATTTCCATCATCCAATCATGTGCAAGCAAAAATACTTTTTTTTAAATTTTCCTTGCACCTTATTGGGTATTCTTTACAAAGTGAAGCTTCCCCACGTTTTAATTACTAAAGAAAATTAATGCAACTGTACTCACAATGTGCACAGTCTGTGTCTGCCTTTGGTAAATCCATGAGAATTTTCTCATATAGGCTAGAAAATAAATGCTAGTGTCTAAATGGTTACATTGATTAACCATGTACTCCTTCTTTATCCACTTGCCGAGGTACATGGCCAGTGACAGATTGCGCCGCTGCGCGCGGGCTCTGCAACCGCGCGAACTGCGCATGTGCGGGAGGACGCCAAATGGCGTATACCCTGGAAAACTACAGCATTTTTGCGGCCGCCAAACGGCTATAGGCCGGGCGGCTAATGGTTAACCCCAACCCTAACATGTGACTTTGGACATATAAAGATTCCTGCACAGTTTTCATGTGACTTTGATGCTACTTGAGTGCCAGAGAGTGTAAAGTCACATCAAAGTCACAATACATGAACAGAACTGTCATACTTTCCTATTAGCAAAAAAAAAAAAACATTAAAAAACACGTTCAAAAACACAAAATGCATTGCAAAACACATCGGAAAAATGCATCAGGAAAACACATCAACCTCAACCTGCATATATGCGAACCTAACCACCTTAACCACTTGTTTACCATGTCCATAAAAGAGTAACTATATAGACAAGTGGCAAAGTGCAATGTATGTTCAGCCCAGGGGCGGACTGACCATTTGGAAACTCGGGCACTGGCCAAGGGCCCGGGGTCAGTAGGGGGCCCCCATGAGATTCCCCTGGTACCTTTTTCATAGGCTTTTTTTAGTTTGGGCAAGGACACAGGGGCCCCATGATCTCCTATTGCCCGGGGGCCCCATGAGTTGTCAGTCCGCCCCTGGTTCAGCCAAAACTTTTCATTTTAGTTGATATCGTGGGGAAGGATTAGAAGCTCTTTTGAGTTTTATTTCTATTTGTGTCTCTATGTGTGAGATTTCCCCTTGTGATAACGGTTTTCCCAGGCTGAAGTGAGGCAACATCTTCAACAGGAACACAAAGAATAATGTTTTTTTTAAGAAAAGTAAGAAAAGAGTAGAATCCCTGTCATCTTTTCCTTGATGTCTGTGTTCCCATTGCAGATTTTCCCTGACTTCTCTTGAAGCAGTCATCACCAGGACATGCGTCATTCACATCTGAACACGCGCTGTAGCCTGCGCCCTGACCCTTCTTATAATGCATGCTACAGCTGAGCGCAGTGCTACGGTGCATTGCAATTCAAAGTTAATTGCACCCCAAGGCATATCTGCAGTGTGCCTGAACACACTAGAGCACATGGCAATGCTCAGACACATATGCTCTCTGCATTTCAGTGAACTGTGCTTAAAAAAATGGAGCCGGACTTTTTTTTTTGTGTGTGCATTGAGGTCAGGGGCGGACTGACCATTCCAGCAATCAGGCATTGCCCGAGAGCCCGGGGTCAGTAGGGGGCCCCATGAGATGTCCCTGGTACCTTTCATTGGCTTTTTCATAGGCTTTTTTGGGTGTGGGCGAGGACACAGGGGCCCATGATCCTCTATTGCCCGGGGGCCCCATGAGTTGTCAGTCTGCCCCTGATTGAGGTGCATTGACAGCCCATTTATAATGAACTGAGCCTCAACACATAAAAACACAAGTTATTGAGCATTGCATTGGGTAACTGACCCAAAGTGAGTGGAAATCTCACTAGGGGCTCATTCAGACACGTGGTAGGCTTCTGAAAAGTGATTGGTGGTGGTTCACTTTTCAGAGAGCAGCCCTTTATGTCCTCCTCTCCACCTGTTTTAACCCTTAAAAGGTCAAACGACTGTGCCGCAGCCCCATTAGCTTGAATGTATTGCATTCGGTAGCAGTAATTCCACCGAATGTATAAGAGGGGTTCAGTGGTATGTGCCTATGGCATGTGTACAGCCTTGTGTGGCTGCATGGCCTTGTTGAGGTGGGCAGTAAAACCAAGGCTCAACCACCTGCTTTTACTGCTCCCTGGCTACATGTTTAAAAAAAATTGCTGCATATAGGTTTTTTCCTTCATGCATAGAATGCTGTGAAGCTAAAAAAAAACCTTCAGCCTTTACAACCACTTTAACTCATGTAGCACAATAGATAATGAGGGGGAACTAGAGTAGGTTTTTCAGCTACAAAGGCTGAATAGCAGCCTGGGTTGAGCAAGAGGGTTATTTCAGGTCACGGCTGAGTGGCTCTGCAAGTCAGTTCCTTGACACCTTTCCCTGTTCTAGAATCTTGGAGAAGATTCTAGAAGCAGTGGGAGGGAGTGGAAAGGGGCTGGCCTGCACACTTAGGGGACCCTGGTCAATCCCCAAGCAGGAGGCTTGGCATGGGGCCAGGGCAGCCTTTAAATGTGCTGGAGCCTGCTCAGCAGCTGGAGAGTTCAGGTATAAGATGAAGTGAGAGGCTGAAGAGCAGGAGCCTGGGAGGGGGCCCAGATGGGAAGGGGCTCACCTACAGGCAGATGAGCTGGAAATGTGGAAAGCTCAGGACCTCAATCGGCCCCCAGAGCAAGGACTACCTATGCAGCAGGGAAGGAGCGGCCCAGCAGAAGATCTGAGAGTAGCCACTGACCCACAAGCTCATAGGCAGAGGACTGAGTGAGTAGACCTACACCCCCTGGGCCAGTAAGGGGAGGGAGCAATCTAGTAGGAAAATGGATTAGCTTTCTACCTGGGACTGTCTTACATTTAAAGTGACAGCCATTCAACGGAAAAAATTGAGTTGCAATGCAGGTATATTAAAGATGCATCCCTTTAGTATCATTCAAAATGAATGGCACTGCAGCACAACACACCGCAGTATATACATATACATGCTTTGCTACAATACATGTGTGTTAAGCTAGCATGCGTGTTAGGCCATGTGTTAGGGTGTTGCAGTCCCATTCATTGTCCATAGCACCCCAACACATTAATCCAATGCACCTCGCGTGAACTGGTGCATGTCCAGTTTTGGTCAGCTCAGGTGCATTGGCATGGGGTGTCTTAACACAGTATATGTTAAGGTGCATCATAACATACATTAATGCAAAGTACTGAAATGAAAAGATTTGAATCTTATAAGAGGAAAGAAGCAATGGGAGGGATAAGCATGGCTACAGTCCTAATTAAACCTTTCTCAACCTTTTTACCCTAGAGGAACCCTTGAAATAGATTTTAGGTCTTGGGAAAACTCTGCTAAAACCAATGTATTGGGGGTCATTGAAAATTATGCCTCTTTCATTGTTGGTCGGTGGGAAGAATGCTCCCATTACAGTAGTGGAGGCTGAAATACCATCCTTACAGACAGCCAAAAAGATCATCACTCCACTGACTCTGCCAAGTGATGTCGGCCCTAGAACCATGTAGGCATCATCAAATTGGAAGTCAACTAGCCACAGCTCAAGGAACCCCAAGCATTCTCTGGAGGAACCCTAGGCTTCCACAGAACCCTGGTTGAGAAGTGTTGGTCTAAACTAGGGGTCTCCAAACTATGGCCTAAGTACTACAAGTCCAATCATGCCACTGCCTCTGGGTGTCTCGCCTGTGGCTGTCAGAGTCTTGCAAGACCTCATGGGACTTGCAGTTCCTCAAAACCTGGAGGGCCATAGTTTGGAGACCCTGGTCTAAACAGTACAGAACTCTGATCTGAAATGAAGGTCTTTTTTCTGTTTTGACTATGAGTGGTAATATGGAACCTGCATTTTGGTCTTTTCAAGCATCCTGTGCCCTAACCCCTCTCTCCCTGAGGTTACTGGCTATAATACATATGTTGAACTGTCTTAAAGTGACTGTTGCCCAATTTCTTTCACCCCGCAAAGAGTCAAGTATC
Source organism: Staurois parvus (assembly GCA_951230385.1). Lineage (NCBI taxonomy): Eukaryota > Metazoa > Chordata > Amphibia > Anura > Ranidae > Staurois > Staurois parvus. The sequence continues at coordinate 4,817 of CATNWA010003619.1, read as the reverse complement.
CACCTATAACATGACATGTTAGCACACCAAGCCAACCTGGCTGTCGCTGACCACGTTTGAGGTACGGGGATGTATCTTGTATTTTAATTAATTAATCAAACACATTTGCAACATTTCAATAAACTTTTTGCAACAATTTCAAGAAGTCCTTCAAAATCGAAACGTTTCAATTTGTACACATGGGCTTCAATTGATATAAGATCCATGTGTGCAAGAAGCTTTCACAGAAACAAAAAATATCCCACTTCCCAAGAAGTTTCCCCAGTCCCCCCCAGAGCAGTGTTTCCAGTTGGCTACGCTGCATCCCAGTGAACTTGGCGGCCATCTTGGGTCAAGCAGAGTCTTTTTAAGTGCCTGCCCTTAAGTTTTGGCAGGCCTTTGCAAAGTGGATAGTGGTAGGGAGAGGTTCCGGAAGAGTAGGGAAAGAGCAGGGAATATGACTGTACTTCCACAAGCTCCCTCTTGGGTTGGACCAGCCATGCCACATTCCACCTCCCTTAGCAAGCGCTGTCTTTAGCTCAGGCCTGCGACTCTCCGTTACATTGACTGTGGGTGGCCTCCCCACTGTTTGGCAAGTTCTTCAATACAGTTGCAAGAAAAAGTATGTGAACCCCTTGGGATTACGTGGAGTTGTGCATGAATTGGGCATAAAATGTGCTCTGAACGTCATCTAAGTCACAACAATAGAAGAACACAGTCTGCTGAACATAATACTACACAAACATAAGATGTTGCCATGGTTTAATTGCACATAACATGTAAACATTCACAGTGCAGGGAGGAAAAAGTATGTGAAGCCCTAGCTTAATGACTTCTCCCAGAGCTAATTGGAGCCAGGAGTGAGCCAACCTTGACTCCAATCAGTGTGATGATATTGGATGTGTTGCTGACAGCTGTCCTGCCCTTAAAAAACACACACCTGTTTTGGGTTTATTGGTTTCAAGAAGCACTGTCTGATGTGAACCATGCCTCGCAGAAAAGAGCTCTCAGAAGACCTACGATCAAGAATAGTTGACTTGCATGAAGCTGGAAAGGGTTACAAAAGTATCTCCAAAAGCCTTGATGTTCATGTGTCCACGGTAAGACAGACTGTCTACAAATGGAGAAAGTTTAGCACTGTTGCTACTCTCCCTAGGCGCGGTCGTCCTGTACAAATGACTGCAAGAGCACAGCGCAGAATGCTGCATGAGGTAAAGAAGAATCCCAGAGTGTCAGCTAAAGACCTACAGAAATCTCTGGCACATGCTAACATTTTTGTTGACACATCTACAATAAGGAAAACATTAAACAAGAATGGAGTACATGAGAGGACACCACGGAGGAAGCCATTGCTGTCCAAAAAGAATATTGCAGCATGTTTGAAGTTTGCAAAAGAGCACCTGGATGTTCCACAGCACTACTGGCAAAATATACTGTGGACAGATGAAACGAAGATTGAGTTGTTTGAGAAGAACACACAACACTATGTGTGGAGAAAAAAAGGCACAGCACACCAACATCAAAACCTCATCCCCACTGTAAAACATGGCGGAGGGAGCATCATGGTTTGGGGCTGCTTTGCTGCCTCAGGGCCTGGACGGATTGTTGTCATTGAGGGAAAATGAATTCCAGAGTTTATCAAGACATTCTGCAGGAAAACGTACGACCATCTGTCCGCCAACTGAAGCTCCGCAGAGGATGGGTGATGCAACAGGACAATGACCCAAAGCATACAAGTAATTCAACAAAACAATGGCTGCAACAGCACAGAATACGCCTTCTGGAGTGGCCCAGTCAGAGTCCTGACCTCAACCCGATTGAAATGCTGTGGCATGACCTTAAGAGAGCGATTCACACCAGACATCCCAAGAATATTGCTACACTGAAACAGTTTTGTGAAAAAGAGTGGTCCAAAATTACTCCAGATCGTTGTGCAGGTCTGATCTGCAACTACAGGAAACGTTTGGTTGAGGTTATTGCTGCCAAAGGAGGGTCAACCAGTTATTAAGTCCAAAGGTTCACATACTTTTTCCTCCCTGCACTGTGAATATTTACATGTTATGTGCAGTTAAACCATGGCAACATCTAATGTTTGTGTAGTATTATGTTCAGCAGACTGTGTTCTTCTATTGTTGTGACTTAGATGACGTTCAGAGCACATTTTATGCCCAATTCATGCAAAACTCCACGTAATCCCAAGGGGTTCACATACTTTTTCTTGCAACTGTACATAGGTTTCTGCATTGCTGGCCTCAGGGTGATTAATGCCGCTGCACCTAGCCCACATGCTGCTTACTGGCTGTATGTACCCCCCCCCCCCCCCCCCCCCCCCCCCCCCCCCCCCCCCCTTGTGTTTTGAGGAATTATCAGTGTTTGAAATTGAGTTAATGGTGGGTCAAAGATCACAAACTCAGCAAGAGTTGCTTTTGATTGTTTTCAATTAAAATTCTCGAATGAGCACTTTCCGGATCTTTTTTGTGCATGTGTCAAGAGACTTACATCCATGATTTGTATATTATTCAGCATGAAAAAACTGGCAAATGTAAAAAAGTGTAGTAAATCATGTATTTCAGCTTTGCTAAAGCATTTTTATTAAAGTGTATCTAAAGGCGTTTTGTTTTTTTTTAGACCATCTACCAGGTAGTTATTGCTTCCTGGGTCCACACTGTGACTGATCACAGTGATAGTCCATTTGTACTGGTGACCATTGTCACCAAGACAGAAAGTGAGGGGGAATCCTTATCTACTTCAATACCGGGCACTTTCACCCCCTTCCTGTCAAGGCCAATTTTCAGCTTTCAGCAATGTCGCACTTTGGATGACAATTGCGCGGTCATGCAACACTGTACCCAAACTAAAATTTTATCATTTTATTCACGTATATAGAGCTTTCTTTTGGTGGTATTTAATCACCACTGGGGTTTTTTATTTTTTGCTAAATAAAAAAAAAATGTTTTTCTTTGTTTTATGTTATAATATTTTTCAAATAAATAATTGTTCTTCATAAATGTAGGCCAAAATGTATTCTGCTACATTTCTTTGGTGAAAATAACACAAATTAGTGTATATTATTTAGTCTGTAGGAAAGTGTCCACAAACTAAGGTATATACCTGAAAATCAATCAATCAATCAATCAATCAATCAATCGATCCTGATATACTACCAGCCTATCTCTTGTCCTATGTCTTTTGGGCCTATTTCTTGAGGCCCAAAAATGTCAGGACCGTACAAATATACCCCAAATTACCCCTTTTTGGAATGTAGACAGTCTGAAGTATTTAGTAAGAGGTATGGCAAGTTTTTTTAAGTTGTAATTGTTTTACCATAATTTTTTGGAAATTAAGAAATTATAGAAAAAAAAATTTTTACATTCTGTTACCAGTGCATTACAGCATCATCATATAATTGGTTTTGCAGTGATCAGGGACACAGACTAGTGACAATACAAAAAAATTTGTAAGTTTTTTTTTCTTTTTTATTACATTTTTTTTTTACACACTGACCAGAGCAATATAATATTACCATAATAACATTGTACTACTCTGGGGAAGTGATCAGGATTTTTCTTTTTACACATTATGATTTGCTTATAGCAGTGAATTTCAGTGCTATAAGCAAGCATTTTACTGAATGAAATCAATCCATTCAGTGTGTTTTGTTGTTATTAGATGTGACTGACCACAGCTATTCACATGGTACAGATGAGCTGTGATAGGCCTTGTCTATATCATATGATCACTATGACCAATCACAGCTAGCAACACAATTGTACACAATGAATGGCATGAATCAAAGCCATTCATTGTTACAACAGTAATGTGATCTGCTGTGATTGGTCACAGCGATCACATGCTACCGGCAGCGGGTCGGTACAGTGACCTGTCATCAGCCAGTGACAGATCACACCCGCAGCAGGGCTCGTTCCTGGAAGACGTCATATGGCATTGAAAGTTGCCAGGTCATCATGTTGCTGAAGGCCATGTGGGAAGTGGTTAAAGCCAAACTCTGAGCAATGTTCTTTTAGTCTAAGACAGCGTCTCTCAACCACTGGGCCACAACCTTCCACTTGCTGGGCCTCGGCTTCACAGTTGTCAAAAGGTTCCCCGAATATTTCTGGAGCCGGTAGGTTTATTTTTCTGTTTGTGGGCACTGAATGCTTTCACCCCCACTGAGCCGTAGGTTGACAGCTACTGCTATTATAGCTTCTGCAATGCTGTCACCAAAAATTACCAAAACCCACCCAGCATGGCAAAGACACCAAAAGATAAACAGACAGGTGTTTCTGGGCACATCACACTTTATCAGTCCTTTGCTATGCACTAATTCACGTTGCATGTTAACGCTCCCCATCCACTATATCTCTGCAACCACATGGCCAGGGTTGTGGGGAAGAGGCCCTTGTTCCCGTCAAAATGGAGACAAGGTGCCTGGCTAAGGAAAGTCTCCACTGACCAGGTTCCCTTCCAATGTAGAGGGCATGTGGCCTTCAGGATGTTCAGGAGGGAGGCCACACTCACTGCCCATTCCTGGCATGCTCAGATAAGGGTTTGGTATGGAATCTGGGTAGACATTGCTTTTTTATTTCTGTTTTTTTTTTCATGGGGTAATCTTTAATAGTTATACCAGCCTGAAGTGTCTTGTATAGATTTTTGGGGGTGACCCCACATTTTTGCTTTTTTAGTCCTTCTTAACCCCTTGCCACAAACTTCACACAAATATGGACTTTTTCCCATGGGGCCGCATATTTGCGTACCGCGGTATCACGGATAGCCCTGGGTCCCGTTCTAACAATTGGGACCCAGGACTCCTGATTCCAGGTCACATGATAGCTGTGATA
>CATNWA010003618.1:0-17160 GCA_951230385.1 Staurois parvus | reverse complement strand
GAGAAAAGTACTGGTGATAATCGGCAATGTGAAAGGGGAGATCCTACACTAATAATCAGGGCAACCCATCAGTGCCCAGCAGTCCTACATATCAGTGCCCAGCAGTCCCACCCAGCAGTGCCCAGCAGTCCCACCCCCAGCAGTGCCCAGCAGTCCCACCCAGCAGTGCCCAGCAGTCCCACCCATCAGTGCCCAGCAGTCCCACCCATCAGTGCCCAGCAGTCCCACCCATCAGTGCCCAGCAGTCCCACCCAGCAGTCCCATTAGTGCCCAGCAGCAGTTGAATGCAGCTGCTCGGCCATGGAAACCCATTCCATGAAGCTCTCTACGCACTGTTGTTGGGCTCATCTGAAGGCCACACCAAGTTTGGAGGTCTTTAGGCTGTTGACTCTGCAGACAGTTGGCGACTTCTGCGCACTGTGCGCTTCAGCATGCACTGACCCCGCCCTGTCATGTGACGTGGCCTACCACTTGGTGGCTGAGTTGCTGTTGTTCCCAGTTGCTTCCACTTTGTTGTAATCCCACTAACAGTTGAGCGTGGGAATATTTAGTAGCCAGGAAATGTCCACGGATGGACTTATTGCACAGGTGACCACACCTATCACGGGGACCACGCTTGGAGTCACTGAGCTCCTGAGAGCGACCCATTCTTTCCACCAATGTTTGTAGAAGCCGTCTGCATGCCTAGGGGCTTGATTGTATACACCTGTGTCCATGGAGGGGATTGGAACACCTGAATCACATGATTGGGAGGGGATTGGAACACCTGAATCACATGATTGGGAAGGCGGGGGCCAATACTTTTGGCAATATAGTGGACCTAACCTGTCAGAGAGTGATTGGTTGTACAGTCATGTCCTTTTTACAGAGATTTTACTGACCATGACACTTCTTAATCAACAGGATTAGTAGAGTTTGCATGTCCTCCCCATCCTAGTATTGAATGACAACCAGTATCGTGTTCCACATCAAAGAATGTGTGCAGCAGCTACCAAATGGTGGATCTCTTGGAGCTTGGTTAGTATGGGCAAGAGAAGACAGTGGTTGGAAAATAAGTCCTCTCCTGAAGGTTTTGTAATGGAAGAGAAGATATAATTGCACGCACCTTAAGGCAGACCAGGTGCCTAGGAGCTGTCTGAGATATTTGAAGCGGCAGTTCAATACGGCACAGTTGGCAGTAGCTGACCAGACGCTCAGGTTGACCACGGGAACTTGAAGAGGTTACTAATGGGCATTTCTGAGAACAAAATGTCGCTGTACACCGTGGCCTGGGAGCAATCATCCTTAGGGATGGGCACCCTCTGTCTAGTGTCAAATCGGCATTGCTAAAGATAATACTTACTGAACACTGTGAGATGGTATCTGCAGATCAGTGTGTCTTCACCAGTGATGATTTGTCCCCGGTAGGACCCCCGGTCTTCCAGTCTCGGCTCAGTTAGGATTAAGGATCCATCAGATGTGCTGCTCAGTCTTCCTTTATACTCTTTATAGTCAATCTCAACAGGTTCTCCTGGTTTTGTTGTGGCGATAATTGCATCAGTTTTTTCAAATGTCCAAATAATTTTTCTGACCCAATGTAGCTGACTTGTAGAGTGACAGATCCTCCCACAGCGCCAATGACATTTCTCTCACAGGGGTCCTCACTCATCACATCTGATAAAGAAGAACAAGGCTTATGTTAGCGGTCACAAATATTATATTTATGCTGGAGGACTGAATCGCTCTATAAAGAGGAGTTCTGCCCCCCTCTCTCCGCCCAAAAAAATAAAAGTCTGACTGTTAATATTAGGGCACTCACCTGTCCATGAGTACAGCGGTGTCCTCACCCCAAGCTGATTCTTTAATTGGCTGTGGGGTGCTGGCACCGCCATCTTGACTAAGGAAACCGGCAGTGAAGGCTTGCGGCTTCACAGCCGGTTTCTTACTGCACATGCGCGAATCGCGCTGTGCATTGTGAATGGGGCCTGTTAATGTCCCAGACAGATGCAGGGGGAGGGAGGCCGAACTTGTCATAACTAGGTATCCGCCCCCCCCCCAAAAAAAAAGGTGCCAAATGTGGCAGCGGGGGGGCGGTAGATTAGCGGAGCTTCCATTTCTGGGTGAAACTCCACTTTAACTTCTAAATATAAATAGAATAAACCAGAATGCAGATTTCTAGACTGACATGTTGTGGGGCTTGCTGAAGGATAGAATAAGTGAATCAGACTATCACCCTCCCCTCTTTCCCCCCCCCCTCCCCTTTCTCCCCCTCTCCTCCCGATCCCCTCTCTCCTCTCCTCTTTCCTCTACTCTTTTCTCTCCTCTTTCCTCTCCTCTTTCCTCTTTCCTCTCCTCTCCTTTTTCCTCTCCTCTCCTCTTTCCTTTCCTCTCTCTCCTCTTCTCTCCTCTCCTTTTTCCTCTCCTCTCCTCTTTTCCTTTCCTCTCTCTCCTCTCCTCTCCTTTTTCCTCTCCTCTCCCTCTCTTCTTTCCTCTCTTCTCATCTCCTCTGCCTGTCTTCTCCTCTTTCCTCTCCTGTTTCCTGTCCTCTTTCCTCTCCTCTTTCTTTTCCTCTTTCTTCTCTCTCCACTCCTCTCCTCTTTCCTCTCCTCTTTCTTTTCCTCTTTCTTCTCTCTCCACTCCTCTCCTCTTTCTTCTCCTCTTTCCTTTCCTCTTTCCTCTCTCTCCTCTCCTTTCTCCTTACCTCTCTCCTCTTTCTTCTCCTCTTTCCTTTCCTCTCTCCTTTCTCTCCTCTTCTCTCCTTTCCTTTCCTCTCCTCACCTCTCTCCTCTCCTTTTTCCTCTCCTCTTCTCTCCCTCTCCTCTTTCCTCTCCTCTCCCTCTCCTCTTTCCTCTCCTCTCCTCTTTCCTCTCCCCTCACCTCTCCTCTCCCTCTCCTCTTTCCTCTCGTCTCTTTTTTCCTCTCCTCTCTCCTCTCCTCTTTCCTCTCTCTTTCTTTCTTTTCCTCTTTCTTCTCTCTCCACTCCTCTCCTCTTTCCTCTCCTCTTTCCTCTCGTCTCTTTTTTTCCTCTCCTCTCTCCTCTCCTCTTTCCTCTCCTCTTTCCTTTCCTCTCCCCTCTTCTCTCATTTCCTCTTTTCTCCTCTTCCCTCCCCTCCCCTCTCCTCTCCCCTCTCCTCTCCTCCCCTTCTTCCCTCTCCTCTTCCCTTCTTCCCTCTTCTCTCCTCTCTCTCTCCCCCCTCCCGTCCCTTCTCCACTTCTCTCCTCTCCCTTCCCCTCTCCTCTACTTTCCCCTCCCCTCTCCTCTCCCCTTTTCAATTCCAATAGTGTTGATGGTAATGCAATAGACCCGTGTGCCTAAAAATAGAATAGAACAGGATGGAGTAGATGAGAGAAGATTAGAGTAGAGTAGGATAGGATAGAATTGTATTGTCCTTGTATGATAATAGTACAATGACATTTACACAGCACTCCTAGACAGCAACGCCCTATAACCCAGCATCACTCCCACCCCATAACAGCTCCCTGTATTATTGACTCCTCGCCCTCCAGAGGATTCCCCCCCCCCCCCATCCTGACCAGACCATTTTTTTTTGTGATACGGCGCTGCGTTACTGACAATTACACGGTCATGCAACGCTGCACCCAAATGAAATTTCTGTCCTTTTTTTCCCCACAAATGGAGCTTTCTTTCGGTGGTATTTGATCGCCTCTGTGTTTTTTTGTTTTTTTTGCGCTATAACCAAAGAGACCGACTATTTTTGAGAAAAAAACTAAATGTTTTTACTCCTTGCTATTAAACATGTCCAGTAAAAAAAATGTAAAATGTAAAAAATCTAATTCATCATAAATTTAGACCAAAATGTATTCTAATCCATGTCTTTGAAAAAAAAAAAAGTCCCAATAGTTGTATCATCAACACTCTCCCTCCAGAGGATTCCCCCCCCCCCCCGCCCTTTCTGACAGGCCATTTTTGCATTATGTGCGGGGGTCAGTTAGGGGACCCCATGAGATGCCCCTGGTACCTTTTTCATAGGCTTTTTTGAGTTTGGACAAGGACACAGGGGCCCCATGATCCCCTATTGCCTGGGGGCCCCATGAGTTGTCAGTCCGCCCCAGGTGCGGCGTTACTATAACTGACAATTGCACGGTCATGCAACGCTGCACCCAAAAGAAATTTATGTCCTTTTCCCCCACAAATAGAGCTTTCTTTAGGTGGTATTTGATCGCCTGTGCGATTTTTATTTTTTGCACTATAAACAAAAAAAAGTAAACTATTTGAGAAAAAAACAATATTTTTGACTTTTTGCCATGAACCCTTTAGCCCCCCTGGCACCTCCCGGCCCTTTAATAGTTTCAGAAGCTGGGAGGCGGGCAGGGTTTTAGGGTCATGTGACTGTAAACTAGTAATGGCGGCAATTGGTGACATATAGCGGGACTGCAGCGGGCATTCTGACACTGGGGGGGAACTGACTTGGTGTCACTGACACCCTTAGTGACCACCAATACAGTGATCAGTGCTAATAAAAAGGACCGACACTGTACTAAGGGTGCTGGGCAGGAAGGGGTTAATGTTAGGGGCGATCAAAGGGTCAACTGTGCACTGTGCGTATGTTTTACTAGATGACGGGGTCTGTAAGCACTCTGGTTTACATAACTTCATAAGGGGCATACAAAGATGTAAGCACTGCTGGTATACAGAGCCATACAAAGCAGTGTGCTGGAGCTGACAGGGGAGAGATCTGTGTTCTTTACATACAGACCTCTCCTCCCATGGCAGTAATACTCGGCAATCACCCGGTGCCAGCAAGTAATCACCAGCCAGGACCCCGTGATTGACAGCCAAAGCCACGAATAGCGGCGCGGTTCGCGAGCGCCCCATACATGGAAATACAAAATCACTTATATCTATGTGAATTTGCGCACTCCTGCCCCCTTGTAGCTGTATTTCTGCTATAGGGCGGTGGGGAAGCAGTTAATTGGTTTACATGAAATTTATAGCGTCTACAAAGGCGGAATACTGTATATACTTGATTTTTTTTTCTCCTAGTAATGCAATCAGCTACTTATAGTGGGACTGTGGCGGGCATTCTGTTACTGGGTACTGGAACTGGACTAGGTGTCATTGATATCCCCACTGACACCAATACAGTGATCAGTGCTAATAAAAAGCACTGACACTGTACTAATGGCACTGGGCAGGAAGGGGTTAACATCTGGGGTGATCAAAGGGCTAAATGTGTGCTGTTTTACTAGGGGGCGGAGACTGTGTGCTTCACTGTACTCACACTGCTGTGGATGGCTGTGCTGTGCAGTGTGCCCAACAAAACAGTCCTCCTCCCCGTCGGAGATGCTCGGTAATCACTGGGTGCCGGCGAGTAGATGGACACTGACAGCTGGGTGCCTGTGTCCTAAGGACACAACTGATCATGTGATGTGGTAAAAAAGGCCAATCACAGTGGCCTTTTTACCACATGATCAGCCATGTCCAATGACACAGCAGATCACCGGGTAAATGCTGTTGCTGGTTATTGGCTGCACTGACACCAATGGCAGGGCACTATTCCTTCACTGACACCAATGAGGGGCACTATTCCTTCACTGACCTCAATGATGGGGCACTATTCCTCCCACTGATACCAATGATGGGGCACTATTCCTCCCACTGACACCAATGATGGGGCACTATTCCTCCCACTGACACCAATGATGGGGCATTATTCCTTCACTGACCCCAATGATTAGACACTATTCCTTCCACTGACACCAATGACAGGGCACTATTGCTTCAGTGACACCAAATACAAGGCACTATTCCTTCACTGACACCAATGATGGGACACTATTCCTTCACTGACACCGATGATGGGGCACTATTCCTCCCACTGACACCAATATTGGGGCACTATTCCTTCCACTGACCCCAATAATGGGGAACTATTCCTCCCACTGACCCCAATGGTGAGGCATTATTCGTTGAACTGATGTCAAAATTGGGGCACTATTCCTCCCCCTAATACTAAAAATGGAACACCATTTACTCCCACTAATGTCAGAACAAATTTCCATTGACCCCAATGATGAGGCACTATTCCTCCCACTGACCACAATGATGGGGCACTATTCCTCCCACTGACACCAATGATGGGGCTCTATTCCTCCCACTGATACCAATGATGGGGCACTATTCCTCCCACTGACACCAATGATAGGGCACTATTCCTCCCACTGATACTAATGATGGGGCACTATTCCTCCCACTGACACCAATGATGGGGCACTATTCCTCCCACTGATACCAATGATGGGGCACTATTCCTCCCACTGACACCAATGATGGGGCACTATTCCTCCCACTGACACCAATGATGGGGCACTATTTCTCCCACTGACACCAATGATGGGGCACTATTCCTCCCACTGACACCAATGATGGGGCACTATTCCTCCCACTGACACCAATGATGGGACACTATTCCTCCCACTAACACCAATGATGGGACACTATTCCTCCCACTGACACCAATGATGGGCTATTCCTCCCACTGACCCCTATTCGTTGAACTGATGTCAAAGATGTGGCACTAACAGAAAAAAAGCCAATAAATGTTGCGCTCCCAAATCTGTGTTAATTATGCAATATTGTGTACCAACATACCCTCAAATCTAAATATTACCAATTATTGCTTACTTGGTGCATAATTAATGTGAATCAACATAAAATTCAAACAAATACCACACTCCACAGTAGATTAGGATATAGTGAATGCGGGGTCTGGGGAGAGAGCGGATATAGTGAATGCAGGGTCCGGGGAGAGCGGATATAGTGAATGCGGGGTCCGGGGAGAGCGGATATAGTGAATGCAGGGTCTGGGGAGACCGGATATAGTGAATGCAGGGTCTGGGGAGACCGGATATAGTGAATGCGGGGTCCGGGGAGAGCAGATATAGTGAATGTAGGGTCCGGGGAGAGCAGATATAGTGAATGCAGGGTCCGGGGAGAGCAGATATAGTGAATGCAGGGTCCGGGGAGAGCAGATATAGTGAATGCAGGGTCCGGGGAGAGCAGATATAGTGAATGTAGGGTCCGGGGAGAGCAGATATAGTGAATGGAGGGTCCGGGGAGAGCAGATTTAGTGAATGTAGGGTCCGGGGAGAGCAGATATAGTGAATGCAGGGTCCTGGGAGAGTGGATATAGTGAATGTAGGGTCCGGGGAGAGCAGATATAGTGAATGCAGGGTCCTGGGAGAGCGGATATAGTGAATGCAGGGTCCGGGGAGAGCGGATATAGTGAATGCAGGTTCCGGGGAGAGCAGATATAGTGAATGGAGGGTCTGGGGAGAACAGATATAGTGAATGCAGGGTCCGGGGAGACCGGATATAGTGAATGCAGGGTCCGGGGAGACCGGATATAGTGAATGCAGGGTCCGGGGAGACCAGATATAGTGAATGCAGGGTCCGGGGAGACCGGATATAGTGAATGCAGGGTCCGGGGAGTGCAGATATAGTGAATGTAGGGTCCGGGGATAGCGGATATAGTGAATGTAGGGTCCGGGGAGAGCGGATATAGTGCATGCGGGGTCAGGGGAGAGCGGATATAGTGAATGTAGGGTCCGGGGAGAGCGGATATAGTGAATGTAGGGTCCGGGGAAAGTGGATATAGTGAATGCGGGGTCCAGGAGAGCGGATATAGGGGAATGCAGGGTCCGGGGAGAGCGGATATAGTGAATGCGGGGTCTGGGGAGAGCAGATATAGTGAATGCAGGGTCCGGGGAGACCGGATATAGTGAATGCGGGGTCTGGGGAGAGCAGATATAGTGAATGCAGGGTCCAGGGAGAACGGCTATAGTGAATGCAGGGTCCGGGGAGAGCAGATATAGTGAATGCAGGGTCCGAGGAGAGGGTATTTAGTGAATGCAGGGTCCGGGGAGAGCAGATATAGTGAATGCAGGGTCCGGGGAGAGCGGCTATAATGAATGCAGGGTCCGGGGAGAGGGGATTTAGTGAATGCGGGGTCCGGGGAGAGCGGATATAGTGAATGCAGGGTCCGGGGAGACCGGATATAGTGAATGCAGGGTCCGGGGAGAGCAGATATAGTGAATGCAGGGTCCGGGGAGAGGGGATTTAGTGAATGCAGGGTCCGGGAGAGCAGATATAGTGAATGCAGGGTCCGGGGAGAGCAGATATAGTGAATGCAGGGTCCGGGGAGAGGGGATTTAGTGAATGCGGGGTCTGGAGAGAGCAGATATAGTGAATGCAGGGCCCGGGGTTTAGTAACACTTTAATCTCAGTATAAATCCAGCTGTTCTGTGAAGCCCGCAGAGGTTGTTAGAGAACATTAGTGAACAAACAGCATCATGAAGGCCAAGGAACACACCAGACAGGCCAGGGATCAAGTTGTGGAGAAGTTTCAAGCAGAGTTAGGTTATAAAAAAATCTCCAAGCTTTGACCATCACACGGAGCATTGATCAATCCATCATCTGAGAATGGAAAGAGTATGGCACAACTGCCAACCTACTAAGACATGGCCGTCCACCTAAACTGACAGGATGGGCAAGGACAGCATTCATCAGAGAAGCAGCCAAGAGGCCCATGGGAACTCTGGAGGAGCTGCAGAGATCCACAGCTCAGGTGGGAGGATCTGTCCACAGGACAACTATTAGCTTTGCACTCCACAAATCTGGCCTTTATGGAAGAGTGGCAAGAAGAAGCCATTGTTGGAAGAAAGCCATAAGAAGTCCTGTTTGCAGTTTGTGAGAAGCCATGTGGGCGACACAGCAAACGTGGAAGAAGGGGCTCTGGTCAGAGGAGACCAAAATGGAACTTTTTTTTCTAACAGCAAAACGCTATGTGTGGTGGAAAATGAACACTGCCCATCACCCTGAACACGCCATCCCCACCATGGAACATGGTGGTGGCAGCATCATGTGGTGGGGTTGCTTTTCTTCAGCAGGGACAGGGAAGCTGGTCAGAGTTGATGGGAAGATGGAAGGAGCCAAATACAGGGCAATCTTAGAAGAAAACCTGTTAGAGTCTGCAAAAGACTTGAGACCGGGGCGGAGGTTCCCCTTCCAGCAGGACAACGACCCGAAACATCCAGCCAGAGCTACAATGGAATGGTTCAGATCAAAGCGTCTTCATGTGTTAGAATGGCCCAGTCACAGTCCAGACCGAAATCCAAAGGAGAATCTGTGGAAAGGCTTGAAAATTTCTGTTCCCAGATGCTCTCCATCCAATCTGACAGAGCTTGAGTGATTCTGCAAAGAAGAATGGGCAGAAATGTCCCTCTCTAGATGTGCAAAGCTGGGAGAGTCATCCCCAAAAAGGCTTGCAGCTGAAATTGCAGAGAAAGGGGGTCCTACAAAGACTCCAGGGGGCTGATTACAAATGTCGCCACACTTTTCACAGATTTATTTGTAAAAAACTTTGAAAAGCATTTCTCATTTTCCTTCCACTTCACAATTATGTGCCACTTTGTGTCGGTCTATCACATAAAATCCCAATAACTACATTGACGGTTTTGGTTGTCACATAACAAAATGTGGAAAATTTCAAAGGGTATGAATACTTTTTCAAGGCATTGTAATATTATGAATATTTTAGTAGATAAAGTAAAGTGCTTTTTAATGTTAATGTAAAAAGAAATATAGAAAAAAAAACAAAACAAATCATAAAGCTAATTGGAAAGAATCAACAAAATTGGTTTAAAAAAGCAGGGAAAGAAAAGCATTAATTATTTCTAATTAGTAGTAACAAGGGGTTAGTCATGGTTAAATAACGTTTTATTCTAAAAAAAAAAAAAATCAAAAAGACAGAAAAACTAAAGAAAAAAAACCAAAAAAAAAACCCAAAATAATAATAAAAAAAACAAAAAAACTAATTTTAGGTTTGCATTAGCTACTTAAATGTAGTTAGATTTTATAAAACTGCTCCTGACAGATGAAGTTACCTACAATTTAGTTTTTTATTCCCTTTTTATCAAAATCTAGAATATTCTACATTCAGTGCATTAAGAGCAGCTCTGTTACTATGACTGGGACTTCTCATGGTCGCCCATCAAGCTGACAGAGTCTAGGTAGATGTAAGTTCAGCCAGAAATGACTATAGGATATATTGAATATACACTAATGTTTTTAACTACGTTTTTTTTTTTTTTTACAAACTTTTTTTTTTACAGTGTTTTTAATTAAAAAAATAATTTAAAGAAATCTAATTTAAAAAAATCAAATAAAAAAAATATAAAAGACCAAACTAATGCAGGCCATAGACTTGGAGAAAACCGGCCGTTTTTTTTTTTTTTAGAAAATCGTAAAATCGGTCGTTCAGTCGCCCGACGTTAGTACCGATTTTAAAAAAAAAAGTGTCCGGGGAGAGCGGATATAGTGAATGCAGGGTCCGGGGAGAGCGGATATAGTGAATGCAGGGTCCGGGGAGAGCGGATATAGTGAATGCAGGGTCCGGGGAGAGCGGATATAGTGAATGCAGGGTCTGGGGAGACCGGATATAGTGAATGCGGGGTCTGTGGAGAGCGGATATAGTGAATGCAGGGTCTGGGGAGACCGGATATAGTGAATGCAGGGTCTGGGGAGAGCGGATATAGTGAATGCGGGGTCTGTGGAGAGCGGATATAGTGAATGCGGGGTCCGGGGAGAGCGGATATAGTGAATGCGGGGTCCGGGGAGAGCGGATATAGTGAATGCGGGGTCCGGGGAGACCGGATATAGTGAATGCGGGGTCCGGGGAGAGCGGATATAGTGAATGCAGGGTCCGGGGAGAGCGGATATAGTGAATGCAGGGTCCGGGGAGAGCGGATATAGTGAATGCAGGGTCCGGGGAGAGCGGATATAGTGAATGCAGGGTCCGGGAGACCAGATATAGTGAATGCAGGGTCCGGGGAGACCAGATATTGTGAATGCAGGGTCCGGGGAGAACGGATATAGTGAATGCAGGGTCCGGGGAGAGCGGATATAGTGAATGCAGGGTCTGGGGAGAGCGGATATAGTGAATGCAGGGTCTGGGGAGACCTGATATAGCGAATGCAGGGTCCGGGGAGAGAAGATATAGTGAATGCAGGGTCCGGGGAGAGCGGATATAGTGAATGCAGGGTACGGGGAGAGCGGAGCGGATATAGTGAATGCAGGGTCCGGGGGGACCAGATATAGTGAATGCAGGGTCCGGGGAGAGCGGATATAGTGAATGCAGGGTCCGGGGAGAGCGGATATAGTGAATGCAGGGTCCGGGGAGAACGGATATAGTGAATGCAGGGTCTGGGGAGACCTGATATAGCGAATGCAGGTTCCGGGGAGAGAAGATATAGTGAATGCAGGGTCCGGGGGAGAGCAGATATAGTGAATGCAGGGTACGGGGAGAGCGGATATAGTGAATGCAGGGTCCGGGGGAGACCAGATATAGTAAATGCAGGGTACGGGGAGAGCGGAATATAGTGAATGCAGGGGGTTCCGGGGGAAAGAAGATATAGTGAATGCAGGGTCCGGGGAGAGCGGATATAGTGAATGCAGGGTCTGGGGGAGACCTGATATAGCGAATGCAGGGTCCGGGGAGACCGGAATATAGTGAATGCAGGGTCCGGGGAGAGAGCAGATATAGTGAATGCAGGGTCTGGGGAGACCTGATATTAGCGAATGCAGGTTCCGGGGAGAGAAGGATATTAGTTGCAGGGTCCGGGGTAAGAGCAGATATAGTGAATGCAGGGTCCGGGGGTGAGAGAGCGGATATAGTGAATGCAGGGTCTGGGGAGACCATATATAGTGAATGCAGGGTCTGGGGAGACCATATATAGTGAATGCAGGGTCCGGGGAGAGCGTATATAGTGAATGCGGGTCCGGGGGAGCGGATATAGTGAATGCAGGGTCCGGGGAGAGTGGATATAGTGAATACGGGGTCCGGGGGAGACCGGTGATATAGTGAATAACGGGGTCCGAGGGGAATGAGCGGATATAGTGAATGCAGGGTCCGGGGAGAGTGGATTATGTGAATACGGGGTGTTGCCGGGAGAGCGGATATAGTGAATACGGGGTCCAGGAGAGCGGATATTAGTGAATGCAGGGTTCGGGAGAGTGGATTTAGTGAATGCAGGGTACGGGGAGAGTGGACATAGTGAATGCATGTCCGGGGTGAGCGGATATAGTGAATGCAGGGTCCGGGGAGACCAGATATAGTGAATGCAGGGTCCGGGGAGAGCGGATATAGTGAATGCAGGGTCCGGGGAGAGTGGATATAGTGAATGACAGGTACGGGAGAGTGATTGGACATAGTGAATGCAGGGTCCGGGAGAGCGGATATAGTGAATGCAGGGTCCGGGGAAGACCAGATATAGTGAATGCAGGGTCCGGGGAGAGCGGATTACTATAAGTGAATGCAGGGTCCGGGGAGAGCGGATATAGTGAATGCAGGGTCCGGGGAGAGTGGATATAGTGAATACGGGGTCCGGGGAGAGCGGATATAGTGAATACAGGGAAGGGTCCAGGGAGAGCGGATATAGTGAATTGCAGGGTTCGGGGAGAGAGCCGATTATAGTGAAATGCGGGGTCCGGGGAGAGCGGATATAGTGAATGCGGGGTCCGGGGAGAGCGGATATAGTTGAATTCAGGGTCCGGGGAGAGCGGATATAGTGAATGCGGGGTCCGGGAAGAGCGGATATAGTGAATGCGGGGTCCAGGGGAGACCAGTATAGTAAATGCGGGGTCCGGGGAGAGCGGCATATAGTGAAACTGCAGGGTTTGGGGAGAGCGGATATAGTGAATGCAGGGTACGGGGAGAGTGGATATAGTGAATGCAGGGTACGGGAGAGTGGACATAGTGAATGCAGGGTCCGGGGAGAGCGATATAGTGAATGCAGGGTCCGGGGAGACCAGATATAGTGAATGCAGGGTCCGGGGAGAGCGGATATAGTGAATGCAGGGTCCGGGGGAGAGCGGATATAGTGAATGCAGGGTCCGGGGAGAGCGGATATAGTGAATGCAGGGTCCGGGGAGACAGATATAGTGAAATGCAGGGTCCGGGGAGAGCGGATATAGTGAATGCAGGGTCCGGGGAGAGCGGATAGTAGTGAAATGAAGGGTCCAGGGGAAGAGCGGAAATAGTGAATGCAGGATCAAATACAGGGCAATCTTAAAAGAAAACCTGTTACAGTCAGCAAAAAAATTCAGACCGGGTGGAGGTTCCCCTTCCAGCAGGACAACGACCCGAAACATCCAGCCAGAGCTACAATGGAATGGTTCATAATCAAAGCAGGGGTGGACTGAGCATTTGGAAACTCGGGCACTGCCGAGGGCCCGGGGTCAGTTAGGGGGCCCCATGAGATGCCCCGTACCTTTTTCATAGGCTTTTTTGAGTTTGGGCAAGGACACAGGGGCCCCATGATCCCCTAGTGCCCGGGGCCCATGAGTTGTCAGTCCGCCCGGGATCAAAGCATCTTCATGTGTTAGAATGGCCCAATCACAGTCCAAATCTAAATCCAATGGAGAATCTGTGGCCAGACCTGTAAAATTGCTGTTCACAGACACCCTCCATCCAATCTGACAGAGCTTGAGCTATTATGCAAAGAAGAATGGGCAGAAATGTCCCTCTCTAGATGTGCAAAGAGACATCCCCAAAAAGACTTGTAGCTGAAAATTGCAGAGAAAGGGGGTCCTACAAAGATTCTGGGGGCTGAATACAAATGCCGCCACATTTTTCACAGATTTATTGGTCACAAATGCTGAAAAACCATTTCCCATTTTCCTGTCCACTTCACAATTATGGGCCACTTTGTGTCGGTCTATCACATCCAATCCCAATAAATACATTGACGGTTTTGGTTTCGTCACATAACAAAATGTGTAAAAAATTTCAAAGGTATGAAAACTTTTTCAAGGCATTGTAATATTATGAATATTTTTAGTAGATAAAGTAAAGTGCTTTTTAATGTAAAAAGAAATATAGAAAAAAAACAAAACAAATTCATAAAGCTAATTGGAAAGAATCAACAAAATTGGTTTAAAAAAGCAGGGAAAGAAAAGCATTAATTATTTCTAATTATTAATAACAAGTGGTTAGTCCTGGTTAAACGTTTTATATTATAAAAAATTAAAAAAAAAAAGTCAAAAAGACAAAAAACCCGAAAAAAAGTAAAAATAAGAAAAAAATGGTGGGGGGGGGGGGGGGGGGGCGGGGGGGGGAAAAATGGGGGTTTAAAAACCCCCCAAAATAATAATAATTAAAAAAAAAACAAAATTTTAGGTTTGCTTTAGCTACTTAAATGTAGTTAGATTTTATAAAACTGCTCCTGACAGATGAAGTTACCTACAATTTAGTTTTTTATTCCCTTTTTATCAAAATCTAGAATATTCTACATTCAGTGCATTAAGAGCAGCTCTGTTACTATGACTGGGACTTCTCATGGTCGCCCATCAAGCTGACAGAGTCTAGGTAGATGTAAGTTCAGCCAGAAATGACTATAGGATATATTGAATATGCACTAATTTTTTTTAAATACGTTTTTTTTTTTTTACAAACTTTTTTTTTACTGTGTTTTTAATAAAATCAAAAATAAATAAAATCAAATAAAAAGATATTATAAAGACCAAACTAATGCAGGACATAGACTTGGAGAAAACCGGACTTTTTTTTTTAGTAAAAAAATTGTAAATCGGTCGTTCAGTCGGCCGACGTTAGTACCGATTTAAAAAAAAGTCCGGCTGGTTTTTGTCCCGTCTATGGCCATCAATAAATATAATAGCGGTGTCCCTGCATAGAGCCCCGTTATTACTATTTGGCAGAAGAAATAGATTATACATAAGAAGAAGAAGAAAAAGAAACAACATTGTATCTATTGGTACTGGAATAGAAACATCTGTATGCGAAATGGATACAAATAGATACAATGTTGCAACTTCTTCTTCTTCTTCTTCTCCTTCAAAATCTATTTCTTCCTTATCTTCATATTCAATTTATTTGAAAAACGGCAAAAAGAACGGCCGATTTGACCATAATTACCGCGAAAATCGGTCGGTTTTTCGACGACCATATCGTCCGACGATTTTCCAGCAGGGCCAATTTTCTAAATGTCTTAAAATTACGAAAAACGCCCGACAGTTTTCCCCACTAACAATCCGAATATTGGCCAATTTTTTTATCGGCCGATATTTTTTTGGCAACTTTATCGGAAGTCCTATGGCCTGCTTTAGAACAACGTGTCTTTTTTTTTTTTTTGCAATATTCCACAGATGGCCGTTTTCTTCAAACCGAAACGTATGCACACAATGAAGGGAGACACAGCTCTAGTCCCTGCATACAAGGGTGGAAGGGTGAATCCACCTTGAAACAGAAATCCTGGAACAGCAGTTTATGGCACTTGATTAAATTGGAACATAGGCAAGGATTAAAAGATAAGTAAAGCAAACTGCTGAAATTAATTGAAAATCATGCATATACTTTATGTGGCACAAGTTTTTTTATATATTTTTATATTTTTTTTATATACTTTATGTTGGATTTATTTTTTTAAATCTTTTTTTCTCTATTGTTTTAGGGCCAGTTTGAGAAGCTCTCCTGTGGTGGAATGGTGACTGTACACAACTGGGTTCACCTAACTCTTGTTAGCAATACGACTACAGAAAACGTATGCACTTGTTCAGAGGTGCCACCCTTTTTTTATTTTGGAACACGCACAAAACACGCACCAATAAAATAATATGAAACAAGACGTAACTTACATTTTTGGAGGAGAAGAATCATCGGGGGATATATTAGAAGGTATTTCATTTTTCATCATCTAACTTGTTTGGAGAGAATTTTTGAGGGCGAGACAACTCTTCCGAACTAAACGCAAATGTGGGAAAAGAAGAAGTTACATCTGCTTCCTTTCAGATCTAGTAGTAGGTGGTCGTTTAGCCGGACTTGTTCTGTAATGTTGACGACGTTACGTAGCTTCTCAAACCACTGCTTTACTTCTAATATGTCTCCAACATTTACTGTATGTGGGAGAAAATATGGTGTGTTAAAGGCCCCCACCCCATTCAGGGATAGCTGTTCCAGTTCAACATAGATGGTCTCTCCACACCTCTTGAGAACTAGTTGACCAAAATGTGCACTTTTGCTTACAGTAGGGGGGGGCTTTATGGTTGGCTTGTTTTGGCGCCAAGAGCACAAGTCCCTGCACCCACCCAACCCTCCTACCAATCTTGCCAGAACACTGTTCCTCCTGGTGAGGCTGAACCGTTCACCATCTTGTGTCCTGCTCCTTGCCATTCGGCTCCACAGGATGTTCCCAGCCATAGACCTTAGAGGGGGCTTTGTGGTTGGCTTGTTTTGATGCCAAGAGCACAAGTCCCTGCACCCTCCCAACCCCCCTAACAATCTTGCCAGAACACTGTCCCTCCTGTTGAGGCTGAAACCGTCCACCATCTTGTGTCCTGCTCTTTTGCCATTGGCCTCTACAGGATGTTCCCAGCCATAGACCTTTGTATCCCCAAGGAAGGAATGTCCACCAAGAAATATTGTTGCTGCACCTTATTGGTGGTAATCAGAAACGGACATTACAATGACATCACAAGGACATACATTACGGAGTCACTTGACATGACACAGTCACATTTAGTGGATGGCCCGCAGTAAGTCCTCAAGTGAAAGCACATGTAGCACCTCAGTAGCCATCGTCATTTTACAGTCTCTCCTCTGCCCGAGGGTCATTGGTACTCACAAGACTCTCTGAAGTCACCTACATGTTTCCCTGTTGGTGATTCCCTCCAGGAAAGTAGCTTCACGCAAGGATCTATGACCCTGGCCTAAACAAGGCCTTTTGCAATATGCTTCTAGCCCCTGCTTCCAAAGAAGGGAAAAACCTGCTAGGATCCTCCTGCGTACAGGTCTCGCAATTCACCCACTCCAGTCCTTCTGCTCTATTCAGGGGCCTACGTGTTGCAGGTTAATAGGGTGGCCACACTCATCATCAGGCTAATTTAATTCAGTTCATTGGCACCAAGTGATGTTCAATTTACCACCGTAACCGAGCCCCAGAACCTGGTGTAAAAAATGATGTGTACTCAGGGTTTTTAAAGTGTCTCTTGAGGTGGCACAAACCTAGGTGGTTTGCACCTCGAAGAGAGTGGGTGCTCATACCTACCTGACTTGTATATGGGTGCTGGTCTCACCCTGACACCATTGCAGGAGGGCTCTACCTAAAAAAAGGCCTAGAACTGCTGCACCGTGTGCTGTAAACAAG
>CATNWA010003617.1:0-18446 GCA_951230385.1 Staurois parvus | reverse complement strand
ACAACTAATCCAAAAAAAACCCTAATCACAAAAAAAAAAAACTGAAAAAAATCATTTCATTCATTAAATGCTTGCTTATAGCAAAAAAAATTCTTTGCTTAACTTAAATTGGAAAAAAAAAAAAAAAAATACTGAACTTCCCAAAGTAGTACAATATTCTATGTAACATTATACTCCTTTGTACATGTAAATATGAAAACAAAATTTTGAAAAAAAAGGAAAAAAAAAATAATAAAAAAAATTTTTAAAAAAATAAAAAATAAATTAAATCTTTTTTTTTTATTTAAACCCAGTCAGATCCCGTTTTCCGCCACACCATTATTAATAAAGATGTACTGCACTGGTGACAGTATTAAAAAACAATTTGAAAAAAATTTTTTTTTAATTTCAAATTTTCCAAAAAAATATGAAAAAAAAATTCAATTTCAAAAAACTCGTATGTCCTTTTGAAATACGTCAACTGTCTACTTTGAAAATGCTAATTTGGGGATAGCGATGTTCGACTTTTTTGGGACCTCAAGAAATTAGATTGGCTTTGGGGACTATAAATTTTTCAGAATAACCCATAGTTTTGTGAACTCTATAACTTTCCACAGATAAATAATAAATACAGGTTTTGGGTTATTTTTCACGAAAAGAATGTAGCAGAATACATCTTGGCCTAAGTTTATGGAAGAGAATCACATTATTATATTTGCAAACATTTTATTAAAACAGAAACAAAGAAAAACGTGTTTTTTTTTTTCAAATGTGTCGGTCTTTTTTTGTTAATTTAGCAACAAAAAAGTTAAAACCCCCCAGGTGATTAAATACACCAAAGAAAGTTCTAGCTGTGTGAACAAAAAATTATAAAAATTTAGTTTGGGTACAGTGTTGCATGACCACTGCAATTGTCACCCTTGCATGTCACCGTAATAATTGAAAACCTTGAAAATTCGAACAGGGTGCACTAGCACTGAAAAGTACCATTGGTACTCCAGCCCAATTTATGCACCTGTCAGAGGACAGATACATGAATCTGTCCAGGTGCCTGCACTGATGTTGGTCTATTCATGCTGGACACTGTTTTCCTTAGGAGAAACTAGTTCCTCATCATGTCTGCTTTATTTTTGATTCAGAGTAATCATGAGCAGTGTGTGGAACATTAGTGACGATTCAGTCCAATAGCGCTTTTGAATCCGATTTTCTGCAATTCAAGAGTGGGAATCCTGATGGGGAACTAGCCCTCTCAATTCCCACTCATTGTCAAGTTACTTCCAAATATATATATGAGCATTTTCCAATATTCAGGTATGACATCACCACTATCCTGGCCCCTCTGTTTACATTTAGCTTTCAGCCGGGAAATTCATGACAGCTCTTCTCAGCACATACATGTTCTCACTCTAAGTACTGGTTGTACCTCTTGGTCTTAATTACCTACAGTTTCTTAATCTGAGAACTGGAATCAATCTGTTGCTGCCATAGCAACTTCCTAAAGTGCCGGTAATAAGAACTAATAACAGAAATTTAATGAATCTCTTTTAACATATCTACAAACCCAAGCAACAATTGAAACCAAGTTAGACCATTCCTTTTGTTACAATAATTTATACACCTTGAAACTCTGGTCCTATCGGAAACCCACAATGCTACATCAGAAGTATATTATCTGAATGCAGCAACAAACCTGGCAAATTGTTAACCAGAGCAAAACTCACACCACTTAACGACACATCACCAATGCTTTCTCTGAATTATGTCAGTCTCTCTACAATCTTCACCTTCCCCTCCAAAGCCCAGTGAGAGTCTAAAAGAGAAGTATGGGTTTCTATTTTTTCCCCCAATTATACTTACCTAGGTGGATGCAGTATCGGTCCAATGCTGCATCTGTTCCCAGCCGGTTTATAAGTGTGAGAACTCAGTGATCTCATGAGCGCGGATCGCAGAGTTCTCACAGCCACTCTGAGCAGAGATCGATGACTGTCAGTCTCCGCTGTCTGCTCTGAACCCCCACCCACGCTCAATGGAGCGCTGAGTTCTGGGGGTGGGGAGCGCCTGGTTCAGGCTCTCAGAGGGTTGCTGAGAAGCTGCACAGGTGCTGTTCCAGACACTGGGGTGGATCCCAACTTTAAAGTTAGCCAACAGCAGGCTTCAGCCTACTGTCAGCTGAAAATCGGTCACAGGAGTGCAGAACAAACTGCATTTCTGTGATTCACAGGAGAAGTACAGCTAAAAGAGCTTTGGCTGTATTTCTCCTTTAATTCATATCCTAAGCACATTTGCACCTATATTCATAACTTCATATTGCCTAAACTAAAGAAGTCAGGGAGGGATAATCTAGAAGCTGAAATCTTGGAAGAATAAGTTACCATGACCAATAAAACAACGAAAAGCCCCTGGGTCCGAGGAGTTCATGCTACATTATGATAAATTCTTCCAATACAAACTAATCCCAACATTTATGATATCTTTTCATTCCATTCTTGAGGCATTCCAATCCCTTGTGACACACTCTCAGCATACATCTCAGTCATCCCGAAAGAGGGTGAAGATTCCACTAAATGTAGCAAATATTGCCCCAGACTTGAAAATATTCACTAAGATCCTCGCAAACTGCATACTGCCCTTTCTGCTAACCCTAACCCATCCCAATCAAATGGGTTTCTTATCCAAGAGAAGATAATACCTTAGCTACTCTGAACTTAATCCATCTTGTAAACCCTTTCAAAATGCCTTTCCTCCTCCTATCAACTGAAACTGAAAAAGCTTTAATATGGTGGATTGGAACTTTATCTCAGAAAAGCTGGTTTGGTTCCAATATGCAGAAATAGATTCATGCAATATACTCCTACAGTGGTGGCAAAAGCCTTTGATATACTCTCTAACATCGTCCTATTTTCTATTGGTACATGAAATAAAAATTGGGGGGGGGGGGGGTTTCTTGAATCTCCCTATTTATATTAAAACTATGTACTATCTTGTCAGTCCCTATAATAAATTAGTATACAGTATATATCTAAGCTCTGACAATATTGATGAACGTAATATACTGCAATATTAGCTATAATAACAAACACAAAGCTCAAAGAAGCAAGGTCTTATTTATTTACAAAGGAAGTAAAACACTAACAGAGAAATCTAAACCAATATTACAGAGTATATAGAAATAGAGGCAAAGATGATACATTAAGTAAGTTCATCCTCAACGCTGAGTATCCTTTAGCTGGGTCCCAGGTAGAAAGAGGGAACAAAGAGAGAAGGAAGCATGGGCAGAACTGTGTTTAAAAGCCCTTTTAGGCACCACCCACACACACACCCTTGACCCGCCTGGTGTAGTCCTCCGTCCAATGAGCGAACGTCCATAACTCATAAGAAGCTGTCCTCCCTACTCATTAGGAAGTGTAGTATTACCCCAGCCATCCTCCTGGAAGTATGTTGTCTCCACCAGGGGGCACTGCTATATTGACAACAATGACCCAGGTCAACATTCCAGTCCACATTCGGTTTCTTCCTTCTGGCTAGCAGCCATATAATCTGTCCTTTTAATCTTCGTATCACCAGGGAGTCTGAGCTGAGGCTATCTTATCTCCATACCCCACTGCTAAAGGGTATGTGTGAACTCCCTGGACATGGATTTTGGTATGCAGCTTTTTGT
This sequence comes from Staurois parvus, assembly GCA_951230385.1. NCBI lineage: Eukaryota > Metazoa > Chordata > Amphibia > Anura > Ranidae > Staurois > Staurois parvus. The sequence goes on along the minus strand of CATNWA010003617.1, from coordinate 14,809 downwards.
TACACAGGCCCTGTTGTGGATACTTGCTTTATTGGCCCTCCAAGATGACATTCAACAGGCCAAATAGTCCTTTGATAACCAGGCAGTAAGAATCCAAAAATGTCGGATATAAAAACATTCTGCCTTCAAACAGTACACTCCAAGGATGCCCCATATTCCTGTAAGGAATACCAAGTGCAGGTATCTATCGACAGTAAGGATGACCAGATTAGTGAGCTGCACTCAAGGAAGCAGGCATCAGACCAAGTATGATTTATGTAAGATTTATTAATAGTGAAAAGAACAATCAGGATGATGTAACTAGGACTGGGATAGCAGGATGCAGGAGGGTAGCAGGGTGCAGGATCGTGAAAGGAATCAGGATCAAGAAAATCAGCATGCAAAAAATCTGGCTAACACACAAAACAAAGATGCAAATCAAGGGCGGGGTTATATACCTTCCCAGCAGCCAGCTAGAGCCTAATTATTGAGATCGGCTGGCTCATGGGAGACATCCCCTGGTGGCCACTGGAACTCGGCCCTTCGGCTCTGCGAAACACAGTGCCACCACCAGATGATAGGGTCCTTACAATCACTCTTAATTTTTGTCCTCACAATGGAGTCAATATTTACCAGACATTTGAGGCTTTTCCATTCTATCTGGCACTCACAAAGTTGCTGTATACGCAGATGATCTCCTCTTTTTCCTTACACAGCCTGAGTACCTTTTTTTCCTAATTGACATACAGCGGTCATGTGACCCAGCTCTTTCCCAGCCTGTCTGTAGGGAAACAGTGGCAGGAGGAGCTTCTAGTCCTCTGCTACTGGTCACATGTTCAAAATTAAAAACAAACAACATCCTTTGGGATACAGAGTAAAAATAAATACATAATATCAATAAACTGTTTTAAATTGTCATACAAATATATATTTGAAATCAAATCTTTATTATTATTTGTAAATAACATTGTATAGGCAGCGCCAGTCTGCCAGTCACAGGCTGTGTCATGCCCCTGCAGCCTGTCTCTTAGAATAAGAGGAAGTTGAATCCTTCATCAATTGCCCCATTTATTATTATTATTATTATTATTATTGTTGTTATTCAGGGTTTATATAGCTCCAACTGTTTGCGCAGCACTTTACAAAATGAAGGTAGACATTACAGTTACAATACAATTTGGTACTAGAGGAAACAGAGGGCCCTGTTCGTTAGAGCTTACAATCTAGGAGGAAGGCTTGAGTGATACAAAAGGTAATAGCTGTGGGAGGGATGAGCTGATGGAGGAAATAAATGGTGGTTTACTAGGTAGAAACAGGATAGGCTTCTTTAAAGAGAAAGGTTTTCAGGGATCATCTAAAGGTGGATAGGTTAGGAGACAGCCAGACAGATTGGGGTAGGGAGTTCAATAGGATGGGAGAAGCATGGGAGAAGTCCTGGAGGTGAGCATGGGAGGAGGTGACACAGAAACTAGGGAGCAGAAGGTCTTGGGAGGATCGCAGAGAGCAGTTTGGTTGATATTTTGAGAACAGCTTGGTTATGTAGCTGAGGGCAGACTTGTGGATGGCTTTTAAAGTTGTTGTTGTTAGTATTTTGAATTTTATTTGTTGAGCGAGTGGAAACCAGTGGAGGGATTGGCAAAGAGGGGTAGCAGACACTGAACAGTTGGTAAGGTGGATGAGCTTGGCAGCAGTATTCATGATAGATTGGAGGGGGGATAGCCAATATAAAGGTAAGCCAATGAGGAGGGAGTTGCAGTAGTCCAGGCGAGAGATAACCAGGGAGTGAATTAGAAGCTTTGTGGTATCATTGGTTAAAAAGGGGTGTATTCTGGAGATGTTGCGGAGGTTGAGGCGGCATGATTTGGACAGGGATTGGATATGCACCTGAAAGGATAGTTCAGAATCCAGGGTTACACCTAGCACCCTGACATGCAGGGATGGGTTGATAGTGGTGCTATTGATCCTGACTGAGAAATCAGGGGAAGAGGCACGTGGGGGAGGAAATATTATGAGCTCAGTTTTAGATAGATTGGGATTTAGGAAGTGGTGTGACATTCAGTCTGATATGTCTGTTTGTAAATCGGTGATACGTGTGGAAAACTGATGGGGTGAGCTGAGGAGTAGAGAGATAGATCTGTGTGTCATCAGCATAGAAATGGTATTGGAAACCATGGGAAGCTATCAGCTGACCCAAGGAAGAATTGTAGATTGAGAATAGGAGAGGTCCAAGGACAGAACCTTGGAGGACTCCAACAATAAGAGAAGTAGAAGAGGAGAAAAAGTAGAGTTGTGAGTGGAGTGGGTGGTCAACTGTGTCAAAGGCCAAGAGAGGTCCAAGAGCAAGAGTACAGAATAGTGACCATTGGTTTTAGCGGTTAGTAAGTCGTTTGTGAGTTTTAGGAGAACAGTTTCTGTGGAGTATTGTGGGCGAAATCCAAACTGAAGGGGATCGAAAAGGTTATTTTCAATAAGGTGGCAGCTCAGCCGGTTGTAGACTAGACGTTCAAGGAGTTTGGAGGCAAAAGGGAGTAAGGAGATGGGTCTTAGGTTTCCAAGACTGGCAGGGTCCAGTGAGGCTTTTTTAAGTATGGGGATGACTAGCGCATGTTTTAGAGTGTTGGGGAAGATGCCAGTAGAAAGGGAGAGATTGAAGATATGAGTTAAAGACTTAAGGATATTGTGTTTAGCTAGTTAGTGGGCATAGAGGAGGAGAAGGGAGATGGCTTTCATGTACCACTGTGCATGCGCCCACATGTGTGACTCTGTATTCACATGGGCTGCTCAGATGTGATAGGGAGGAAATGCTCAGGGTAGAAATACATTGAAAACTGAGTGTGTGCACTAGCTGCAAACACTGCTCTGCAAAATACCCATCTGCAGTGTGGACATGGACAGGAGGGGGAGACGGAGAACAGCAGGATCAACTAGGTTTTTTTCTTGTGGAATATAGAAAATGAATCCCATAATGACTGAGTGAGTATGAACAACGTGTGATACAGTATTTATTGATGGATTTCAATGATGTGGGTTTAATGACACTTTAACTCCATAACTACTGTGCGAGATAAGCAGCGCTCAAGCTTTTGAGTGCATTACCATACAGAGATGCACAAGACACAGCTCGGGACTGTTTGAGTGGCAAATAAGACAAAATCATTCAAGCCTGAATCCAATTTATATGTTATAAAGATGCTGCAGTTGTCCTTAACTGAAATACGGGGGAAAATAATCAATACTTTTAAAAGAGATTATTTTTTCACTGGCTTTATGGATACCACAGATCAGTAATTTTTTTAGAGACTGCACCTATATTTTTGAACAGTTGACAGCTCTGCTTCACGGATGACTTTCATCAAAAGGAAAACAAAATAGTTTCTCGGTTTTGCTTCAAAAAACTACCGGTTTTCTGAAATCTTGAGCAGCAGTAGATATAGACAGCATTTTGTTAGATTTCTGTAAGCAGACTGAGTTTAGTGCTGTCCCAGCCGCAGTGGGGTATCATCCATGGGTGCAAGGTGTTCACTGCACACGGGCCCCGAGGGGGGGGCCTACTGTACTCTGACACACACTGCACCCATGGATGACTTACGGCGCCAAGATGGGGGGAGGGTGGTAACATGCCCCTTCACCTGTGTAGAAAGATCCCCTGCACACCTGATCAAGACACAGCAAGCAGGGGGGAGGCCGGTCCAAGAGAGAAAGTAGGAGCAGAGCACTCCATCACTAATGAGAAGTGCTTATTTGATAAATGGGGAGCCCAGCCCACAGGTGGTTGGCTGGTGATCCATGGAGTGAGGTTCAGGCAGGAGGCAGTGGGGAGAAGAAGGGGAGCCGGGCAATGGAGGCAAGCAGGGGGCACAGGGCGCATTCTTTGAAGTAGCAGGATGTCTCCAGTATCTCAGTTCTCTGGCATGTTATGTCTCATTCAGGATGAGAGAAGATCGGCAGAAGGAGTGCAGCAGCTGTCAGAGCTGGACACCTGCATGAAGCTCTCCTGACCACTGCCATCCCTGTGGTGATCCCGCACCCCCAGTTTATGAGCACCTCTTTGCCCCCCGCACTCACCCCCCTAACTGGGACTGCACAAACTCCATCACCCACCATTGCCTGATGACCTGATGCTGGAAAGGTTCTCCTCTGTCCTGTAACACTGCCCCCTCCTATCTTGCTGCTCCTCCTCCTGTAACACTGCCACCCTCCTATCCTGCTATGCCCCTCCTGTTCCACTGCCCCCCTCCTGTGATGCTGCCTTCTCCTATCCTGCTGCCCCCATCCTGTTACACTGCCCTCCTATGTCCCACTGTCCCCCTCCTATCCTACTACCCCCCCCCCCCCTCCAGTAACACTGCCCCCTTCCTGTCCCACTGCTCCTCTCCTGTCCCACTGTCCCCCTCCTGTCCTGCTGCCCCTCCCCTGTAACCCCCACGTGTCTTGTGCTTTCACCCTGGCACTGCAGTGGCTGCTCAGGGTGCCAATGGTGATGTCTGTATGAGGAGTCCAAGAATGGGGAGGATCCATCTGCACAAGGAGTCCAGGGATCTGGTGAATCCAATGATGGCGAGGATCTGTGTGTCTGCACACATTACAATCTGCACAGGGACACATGGCCGCTCTGTCCATCACTCAGCCGCACAAAACTCAACTTTTCCATGTGCCTGTACTGGCTTCTGGAGCCCACACACACCTGGACACATCACACCTTAATGGGGGATCACACATACACACACACTGAAACACACACATTCACAGAAACATGTACAGATGCATATATACACACATACATACACACACACATGCCCATACATGCGTACACAAATACTTATATGTACATATCTACAGGCCCAATGACAGCATAAGGCTGCTTAGGCAACTGCCTTAGAGTTCCAGGATTGGGATACTCCTCTCCCTTCACATACTACCCACCACATGCACTCTGTACCCCTCTTCTGCACATACTTCTCACCGCCATACACTCCGCACTCCTGTTCTGCACATACTACCCACCGTCATACACTCTGCACTCCTCTCCTGCACATACTGCCCACTGTAGTACATTCCGCAAAATACATTCCCTATTTAACATTACCACATTCTGCACTAAGTAAGTCATCTCAGACTCTATCTAATCACACTATCCCTTTAAGCCACACCCAATAGTTATATCAATTTAAACCACTCCCACTTTTCACTATGGCAAAGCACACCATATTTTGATTTTTCTCGATGCATAGGGCCCACTTTTGATCTTACACATGGGCCCACTGAATTCATGATACGCCCCTGCCCAGCTAAGATGGTTAGAGTTAACTTGCTTCCCAGGTCTTTCTTGGTGGCCTTTTTTGGGTCCAGCCCACAGGGCCTGTGCTGTAAAAATTGGAAGAGGGGCCCTGATCCTAGGGGTTGCACATAGTAGAAAACATGTTTTCCGATGCCAAATCCCATTTGTCCAGACTATTGCCGAATCCAGAGCACCCATGCATAAAGACCCTGCTACAGAGTACGGGACCACTGAGATCTACAAATCGACCAAAGATACCAGTTCTGCAGATCTGCCATAAAATAATTATCCTGTGCAGTATGCTGGGGGTAGCCACAAGCTTAAGCTAGGGACTAGGTAAGTTAGGGAAAGACTGTTATGGTTATCATCTGTAATGTCTAAATTATTTTAAGTGCAGTGTCTTTGTCTGGGCCTGGTCTGAAGTTACTAAACTGGTGTAATGCAAGCAACTGGCACATTTTACACTTAGTCTAAAGCGTGGGTCTAGTCAGTAAGGTACACTGGAGTATGAAGACAACTCCTTTAGAGTTAACATGGTGTGGAGTACAAGCAAGTTACAAAGGGTAACAGGTTTTAGCTGCAGCCTATAGTAAGTGTGTGCCTGTGATAGGTGGGATAGCTTCTTGAAGGAGGGAGTTGTTGTCAGCACTCTCTCTGTGAGCGGTCCATCTCTCATAGCAATGAGTACAGATCTGCACTGCAGAGGTCCCCAGGATGACCACTGGAATGGAAGAGATAGAGTTAAGGAGTAGTTAAGAAAGTGTGCGCATGAAGTCCATGCAGTGGGACCCCATTCCGTTACTGGGTGTTAGGTAGTGAAGACACACTAGACAGGTAAAGATGCAACAGTGACGGTGGTGGTGTATATTAAGATCGTTAAGAAAGTTAACTAAAGTTTGGTCATCTGTTCAAGTAAAGGTACCTCATGATTAAGGGCAATGATGCTGTTCAAGGTGCCTAATGTATCTCAGAAGAAGCCACCAAGGATGGCCACTCAGGTGACCCACACTTGGAACATGGAGAGAGTGTCACCCACCTGCCCCCTACAGCTTACATTTCCCCAGCATGCTCAATTTTTTCCCCAAGGATTTTGCTGTTGTTAGAATTGAATATCTTGACAGGGTACTTGCAGAAGACACATTCCTCTACTTTTTTATTGCTTGCCTTGTCATCAGTGCCAGCAGTATTCCAGTTGAAAAGAAAAGTGTATGAATCAGGTTAGGTTCACTCTGAAGTGTTTTTTCCCAATTAAAGTTGATCTGAATTCAAAAGGTAATTTTATAAGGAACTAAAAGAAATGTTAAAGAGTAACTCCACGTTTGTTGAGAAAAAACATACCCATTCTAAGTGATCAATGTACATTGAAAGGATTTTAATAAATGTTGTAGCAGATTCCTACCTTTTGTTGCTTTGAAAGAAATAGCTGTTAGTTTCACCATGTGTGTAGACTGATTCTGAATAGGAGGGTCTGGTTCATTATAATTACCTGGTGCACTCTCGTGTTTAAATTTGGAAAGTTGCAGGGTTCTGCATCCCTTTAGAAATAGTTAACACTTGGGGAGTATTTCACCAACACTAAAATTCCTATTTGGATACCTAAGTTTGGCTTGCATCTTAGTGAAGACTTCTGAGAAAATTGGTGGAGTCAATCACACAAGCAGGAAATGAACATTACTTAGGGGTGTTTTGTATACCAACAGTGTAAACACCTCCAGGTTGCCATATTGCTTTGAATTTTATAGAAAATTAAAAAAAAAAATTAGTAAATTGCTTATTTTTAAAATTTAATTTTTTACAGAAAGGTAGGCACAGAGCGAAAAAAAAAAATTAAGTGCAGGGACGACATGACTAGAGGAATAGAGAGACAACCTAATAGAGTTAAAAGAAGGGTAGGAATTTGGGATTGCAGCTTACCTGATTGGATGGCGTTTGGTTGGGGAGGGGTCACAGGAAGGAAGGAAGTTTGATCCCGGGAAGTCCAGTGAGGAAGTTTGAAGAAGGAGAAGCTTCCCACCTCTCACTCCCTTTCGTGTTTTACCCTTTTGGATTGTCACGGTGGCCTTGGCAGTGGTTGGTTGTTGGAGGAGGAAAGAATTCTGTATGGAGAAAGATTCGGGACCCATTGATGGTATAGGGACCTCGGTACATTTCAGTTAATAAGGGTTAACTTGGAATAGGTAAAATGGTGTCACTGCGGATAAGTAGGGTTATCTCCGAGCCAGTGTGTTGCGACTGGGGATAAGTAGGATTGTACCCGAGCCGGTGGGATGCAGCTGGGGGCCTAAGTTTAAGGAAAGTTTGCCGCAGAAGATAAGTCGGGTTTATTGCCCTCAAATGACCACAACGTTTTTTCCTCAGTTTCTATTTTGGAATGTTATGTTATTTTTTTGAAATAATGTATTGGTTAATAAAAGGCTGCTATGGCCATTTGACTCCAAAACTTGGTTGGTGTAGTTTGTACATCTGGGTCGGTGGAGGGGTATGACCTAGAGGGCTTGGTTAGGTTGGAAGGCATATATTCTACCCTTGTCATGAAAGCAAATGTATTTTTTTAAACATTAAACTAATACATTGCTTGTGTAGTAATTGTATATGGTATATATTTCTTTTATTTGCTATATTTTTACAAAAGTAGAGTTACCCTTTAATTGTGCCTAAGCTGTAACCCTGAAAAAAATACCTTTTCTTTTGAATTTCTCCTGAAAAATAGCAGTTCGCTTCCTTTTTCTTGAGTCTTGAGCTGTGTATCTGCAGTATACTCTGACTCCCTGTAACAAGGAAACACACTTCGGCTTCTAATAATTTGGCACCTCTTCCCTTGGCAGTCACAACACTGAATTGGGCTCCCTTTATAGCGGTGTCATTTTGATCATGGCTCCTGCCCTAAGTCACTGGCATACTACACAGTTCCACCAATGTGTACTCTTTTCCGGGCTTTCTCTAGGACTGTCCTTTTTTTATATATATTTTCTTTTTTACTGACCATTGGATTACCTGATGGAATTTTTCAGTTGTAGCTTTGCATCTGGAACACCCTGACAAGTAATTACTATTATTATTGCAGAGGTAATATATCAGTCCCTGTATGGGAATCCTAAAGTGTAAATCTCCAACCAGTGACACTGATCTAAAAAGTGTGGTGTGCTTGTGTGATCGTTCTCAGATATTTATAATTGGAATATGTGAAAGGGATAGGATATGCACTGGTTTGAATTTTTTTATCTGATCATTTCTAGTGGTGAAATCAAACTGAAAAATTAAAGGTATATATGTGGATGCATTGCAAATACAAATAATTAAGAACAATTTAATAGTGTTCATAATACCTGTAGTCTCACTGAAATAATTAGCTCCCTGTTTTATTTTTTGAACATAAAAATGTACTTTTTGTTGAAATCGGAGCTGTTTAATGTGTTTCCTGAATGTCATTAGGAAATAAAGTAAGTACAGTAACATGGGGGCCCCCTGGGTGCTAGTTTTCAGCATGTGTAGGTGAACTGAGTCTTATTCAATTACTTCAGAAACAAGGTCACAAGATGTTAGCCAACACATACCAATTCCAGAGCCAGACTGCCTATTATGTTCCCCTGTAATAGACTGAGCTATGCTCACAAATGTATTTTTGGAAAATAACCATCCCTGGATTGAAAATACATCTCAAAAGAAAATGACACATAAAAAATTGAGAACTACTCAATTCACAGCTTAAATCTTATAAAGAATAAAATAAGCTTGAAACTTTAAATACATTATGTGTGTACTTTTTATTTAAACAGATTCATTACATACTCTATACTGTATAGTTATATGGCCAAACATTATGTGCAAATATATTTATCTACATTTTTTTTTACATTTAACAGATTCCCAAAGCACTGTGGTATAAAGATTACAGTAGTTGTTGCCTCCCTTCAGATACACTGTCGCTGTGTGATGGAGAAATGAGAGGAAGAATGAAGGGGAGGAGGTAGCTGACTGCTCTGACTCAATTTTCATCGATATATGTAAATTCAGCTTGAGCTTTTGAGTTCTGTGAACAACAGACTTTTTTAATAATAAGATAATAGGAGGTGAGTAGAAACTAATATACTGAATATCCTGCTCATTTTTTTATTAAAAGTGTAGCCACTGGTCTGCAGTACTGCTCTGTCTGGCCACAGAGACCAGGCTACTGTTGTAGATACTGCCCCCCAATCTCCTCTTTTCCCACTTTTGCTGTCAGGAGAGGCCTGTGAGGAAAGAGAGGAGAGAGATGACCCTGATGCTGCAGGGCTGTGTGCAGCCTGAGCAGCACAAAGGAAGAGGAAGTTGAGCGCTGTACATTCTAAGGACAACAAGAGCATGCTGGGAGAACTAGGATTTGTGAAGGACAAGATAGATTGAACCTATGTTTCGGTTTAGCACTGTAACTACATATCCAAGGATTACTGAGCTTCTGTGAAAAGGAAAAGGAACGACTGTTCTGAGGCTTGAGGCGGTCATGAGAAAAAATGTTTGTGGTAAACAGACCATGTAGCAGACTGCTAACGGGGCATTTTCCCACCATGTTGTGGGATTCAGAGAGGAGAGTAGTGGGACACCTCCTGGTTTGTGTGAGTTCTACTGTTTAGCCTGGTGATGCCACCTTGACCGCTGGGAGGATGCCACTGCAGCTGAGTTCACATAAACCCCAGAAGGAGACCAGAAGGAGTCAAGTCATCACCCTAGGAGTTGGTTGAATGGCTGCTGGTCATAGCGTACCAAACCTTACTTAAAGGACTAGTATTGTCTTCTGAGGACACCATTCTGGCACCTATACCCAGGTTCCGAAGGAATTGATTTTTAGCACTCAAGGCCAATTGTGGGCCCCAAACGTAGAGAAGAGTCATGATCCACGCCAGCTTCTGTCCCAAACTGGGTAATGAATGCTCTTTCCACAAGCTACACACAGCAGTTGTAAAGGATAAGTTCACCTTTTGGAAACAATTCACTTGTTCCACCCATTTTTTAGGGTGGAACATGTAACATGTTCCCATAGCTGCAGCCATGCCAGCCCCTCCCGCCCCCCTCCCCTCCGACAGATAATACGGGGAGAAGTTTCCCCATACTATCTGTCCGATTTGAAAACAGCACAGCTGTGCAGGGCTCCGCCCACACTGCCACTGTGAATGAGTGCTCACAAGTCTACGACAGCCTTAGCGGCTGTCTGCTTGTAGTTTTCAGTGAACTACCACGAAGCTGTAGAGTGCCATGGGTAGTTCACTGAAGCATCCTGTCAGTTTATTTGCTTGATCGTAGATACCCGTACGACAAGAAGATATTCTGACAGGTCTGCAGGAGACCTGCATTAGGCCATCAGCAATCTACTGATCGCACTGGTGCAATGCTTTACAAGCTCCTATGGACAAAAACAGGGGCGGATTGACAAACTCATTGCGGGCCCCTGTGTCCTTGCCCAAACTCAAAAAAGCCTATGAAAAAGGTAAGCCAAAGGTCATCTCATGGGGCCCCTACTGACCCCGGGCCCCTCGGGCAGTGCCCGAGTTTGGTTTATTGTGAGTTTCCAAATGGTCAGTCCGCCCTGGACAAAAATAAATAAATGCACATTTTTTACCTGGAAAAAATATAAGCATTTATTCTTTTTGTCCAAAAGGTGCATTTATCCTTTAATTTTAAACCATTATATAAGATACATTTGTAGAAGAATATGTATTGGTGGAACCATATATGGCTGGACTTAGCTTTGTTCTCCTCAATAGGTGTACCCCTGAGGGCGTGCATGTGCACGAAACGTGTTGGGTGGAACAACCATATATTCGCTGACGTCATGCCGCCGCTACCGATGGTCGGATGCGGTGGCCCATCTTGGTACACTTTTTATGCTTTTTTATTTCTGTCTCTACGTGGATACTTTTGTAATGTTTCAATAAATACTACACTATATGCAACCTTCTATTGGCTCCTGTGGTGAGCTATTACCCCATAGGACAAGGGCTGACTTCCCATCCGAGTGCCCCAGGACGAATTTGGTCCGGTTTAACCCTTTGGCTGCCTTCTATTCTCAGATGTTTAATGCTTGATTGCCTGTTACCAGTTTTTTCATCTGGTGAGTGTGCATCCGAGAGAGGGGTGGTGGATTCTTCTGTGTGATCATACAGCTTGCGCACATCATTGCATGTAACTTTTGCACCTTAATTATACTGCGCATTATGGTTTCACGGATAATTGCTTCCATTTATGCATATTTGACTATATAAATAGCACGTGTAACCACGGACATTGATGCAAGAGTTTTATCCTTTTATTTATATATCTCAGAGGAGCAATTTATATAGTTTATTGTAACATCATTTACTACTGACACACTTTACTTCATGGATCAGCTTTCGGACATTATTGTATTTAGATTCTGCCCGTGATACACTTTATTGTTTGGCATTTGCTTTTTGAGCTGTTTAGCTGATATTTTCATGCTTTCACTTGATGCAATTTACTGTTTCACTCAGCTCATGATGCACTTTATGATATTGTTTGATTTTTAAATTTTGCATTTACTAATGTTTTTTGCACTTTTTATATGTTGCACTCTACCATTCCGCAATATGTATATTATAATATATATAATATATATATATAGTATATATACTGCTAATATATATATATATATATGTATAAATGTGTAGCGCTGCACTTTCTTACATATAGCTTTGTTCTCCTGTATGGTAATCTTCAATAAAAATATGACTGTATTTGATAAACACCTAATGTGTTAAATCGAGATTTTGGTTATTTGTAACTAACAATACTGGTACAACCATACATCTGTTGCTTACTGTGATCTGTAAACCAAAAGTCTGACATTTTTCATATCCATGCTTGTCATTCCAGAACACCATATTAACTGAGGAGTTGATTACGAAAGTTATTAAAGGTGATTTCTAGTTAACACAAAAATATGAGATAAACAAATATTAAACCCTTCAAAAAGTATCTTTAACATAAAATAAGATAACAGAAATTAAAAGGAGTACTATTTATTTTTAAGGTATTACCTCCATTTCCCAATTTACATTAATCCTATCAGCAATAAAAGCAAACTTCTGAGTAGAATATTTTTCATTACAAGACTGATCTGGTGTTGGTTGTTCATTACCAAGTACAACTGAATTTGCTATTATGCTAACATCAGGCTGTTGTAGCAGTTATTGTAACCTGAAAGAAGTACTGGAGCATGGCTATTAGGTCTATGAGACATGAAGTCAGATGTATAAAAGAAAATGTCTCCTGTTACTTATTGCAATGCAAACTCATTATTGTTACTGATAGCCACTAATTCTTATAAGGTGTGTAAACTCTTACACAGAAAGCACAAAGGTTTGATCTGGCTTTGCAAGCACAATTATATTGTTTGTGCACATGCACAAACAAATATCTGTTTAACGTGTTACTAACAATGTGTTTTTAGGTTTTAAAAACCATGTTCCTACTTATCATATTTAGAAATACATGTATAAAGGCCACCAAATATTTTGTCATTTGACATTATATTTTCACATATTCAGGCTATCACTGCAGTTCCTAATAATTTCTTACCTACCTTCAAACATTAGGCTTAAGGAAAATGTATATGTACAAACATGTAAGTTCACATTAGTTAAACATTCAAGATTGTGCATATGAAGGCACAATGGCTAAATGGTTAACACTTCTGCCTAGTAGCACTAGGGTCGTTGGTTCCAATCGCAACCACAGCACTACCTGCCTGAGTGTTGCATGTTCTCCCTGTGCCTGTGTGGATTTCCTCTGGGTATTCTGGTTTCCTCCCACACTCCAAAGACATGCTGGTAGGTAATTGACTCCTATCCAAATTGGCCCTAGTATATGTGAGATCCTTGAGGGCAGGGGCTGATGCATATGTACAATATATACTGTATGAAAAAGTACTGCGTAAATTGACTGTGCTTTAAAAGTACCTGAAATAAATAAATGAAGTTGGCATGTATCTTGAGCAGAACAGTAGTAATTGCCCAGGAAAATCATCTTGCTCCGCTTTTCCCCCAGCCAGCTTAGCTTCGGAGCACGACTAGGATTGTGAAGATATCTACAAACAAATAAACATATCTCGATCAAACTATGAGCCAGCAGACTGTAACCAATTTTATTGAATTCTAAGATGAAAGCCTAGGAAGAATATCCACAAGCTTGATATTGACGACCCTCATCTAGGACCCCCCTCTAGCATGTTTCACGCATAAGGCTTAGTTATAGAGATCAGCTTTACGGAATAGTAAAAGATGTTGCCCATCTAAAGGATATCTTCTAAAACAAGTTTTTTTTTTCTTATGCTTGCTCAATACAATCCAAATTCTTGTATTTCCAGTTGTGTCATGAATATATATATATATATATATATATATATATATATATATATATATATATATATATATATATATATATATATAAATCACAGTTTGCAAGTTATTCCTCATAATGTATTTATTTTATTATAACTAGAGACATGTTCATGTCAGTTTATTTTAGAATGAATATTTGTCAGTTAATGTGAGACAAAAGCAGTGTTACTTGAAGTAGGAATAACATACATTGTAATGGATTGTTAAAGCAAACCATTTCTTAGTTTAGGACTCCTTGACTACTGAGCAGATTGTGTGGAGGCCTGGTACCACCATGGTATCCTTTCTTAACCCTGCCAGCATTCTAATGCTGCTTAATTAACCATTAGAGCACCTTAACATATTCGAAGATCGAAATTTGCCTAGTGATAAACATCCCTCACCCACAAACCCACCCATGGTGATTGACTGTTCAGGCACTAAGCACTAAATGTGGCGGAGAAGGAGGAATGTCACATATTCCACCATACTTGGGTTTTTCAAGGTCAGTATGATTATTAATATTATACAGGATTTAATAGAGCGCCAACAGTTTGCTCAGCTCTCTTAAAAACTATAACAGGAGACAATACAGCGAACAATACAGTTCAAATACAAGAGGGTTAGGAGGGCACCTGTCTCCTTTGGAGCTTACAATCTAAAGAGATGTATTATTTATTTATTTATTAATTTTATTTATTACAGGTACTTATATAGTGCCAAGTCAACTTTACGCCCAGCACTTTACATATTATTGTACATTCATATAAGTCCCTAACCTTCAAGGAGCGTACACAATCTAAATGGTACAATTAAAACACTGCACTTTAACTGCACACACGTTTTCAGACATCTCTGAGATCGCTTTACGCCAAATCTTTATAAGGCTAAGCTCACCTTATGCAAAATGTTTTATTTTACACCCCCTATTTAGGGGGGGTTTTGTTAATATGTTCAACTATGCACAAGTACGACCCCCCTTAACCCCACCCCTTGAATTTCACCGGGGGGGGGGGAGGGAGGGGCGCCCCATGACAGCCAGATGGGGGTTTCTCTCCCTGTATCTGCCTGTCCACAAAAAATATTTGAATCATATTTTAAAAATATTCTTCCCAATATATTGCCATATATTTGAAGTGCTACAATTTAGGCCATAAATTATATTATATTGCATAAATCT
>CATNWA010003616.1:0-17820 GCA_951230385.1 Staurois parvus | reverse complement strand
ATCTCACAAAGTTTTTCCCCCCCCCCGTCCCTGAAGCTCAGGCATGGGGAAAAACTACATTTTAGGGGGGAAGAGGGGGGGCGGAGGCCCGGCAAACCCCTCCACAAAAAGGATGCACAGTTTAAGAACACATCCCTGCCCTTTTTAAACAGAAAGGGAAAAACCCAGCATACTGATGCAAAAGCCATCCCCTGTTTATTTTGGGATCTTTCCCCCTTTTTAAAATTTACAGCAAAATGCCCCACTAAAGCAAAGCTTGTTGGGTTTTCTTTTTAAGTGCTTACAAAGGGCTGATATCAAACCCAAATTTTGGGGTACGTAAAACAAAAAAATTTTTAAAATAAAATTTTTTCTTTTTTTCAATAAATTTGTTTTAAATTTTAAAAACCGGGGAAAAAACAAAATAGACTTTCAAGTTCCCCAAGGGGGGGCTTGCAGTGGCCCAAAACCCGTGAGATAAACCTATAGGTGGCAAAAAACAGCAAAACAAGAAAAGCCAATGTCAGGACGGAAATGTTTCCCAAACAGTAGAAAACGGATTCACTTTTTTAATCACAAAAAAAATAGGCGACTTATGAGGTCCCCTCCACAAAAACGGGGCGCCCTCGGGGGCCCAATCCGACACACTGAGCCACCCGCCTGCGATTTCAAAAAAAAACCAAAATGGAAAGGGAGTGAACTACAAAAAAAGCGGGAAGGCGAGCGAAAGGGCGCCCTAAAAAGGAAGAATTTCGAAACAGAAACCAGAGTAAAAAAGAGAAACAGGGAATCGGGAGTGCCGAAAACATCCTGTCAGAGTGGGGCCAAGCTATTGGGGGGAAGATAGGGAAAAGGGCGTATGTTCGTTAGGGTTTTCCCAAATTTTGAAAAACCTATGCTGAAATCATTGAAAAATTCCTCGACTTTCCGGGTTAAATGAGCATCACAGAAATGCTACAAAATCTCAAAACCCCCTTTGGAAAAGGGCCAAAGCTTTTTTTTAACAGGCCTGGGCAAAGCGTTCAAAGTGGCTGACGAAACAAAAGGGGCTAGCTTCTTTTTGGAAATATTTTTTTTTTAAACCATTTGGGGAAAACCGCCTATGCCAATGACTGCAAAAAGCTGGGTTGTCCATTTTTGGGAGGGCTCAAAATGAAGTCCTTTTCAGAACAAAAACCCCCTCCCGCGCACCCCCCACGGCATGAAACCTGGCGATCTCCTGATCACTGGGGTCCTACGGACACACCCTGATCTTTGGTGATTTGGAAAAAGGGCCCAAATTTCACAGGGGCCTTTTCCCCACGTGATCCCCCTTTGTGTCCAATGACCCCAACCAGGTAAACTGGGTAAATCAGTCACAGCTGAGGAAAGAAACTGCCGATAACCGAAAATTTTCCCAAAAACCCGATGGGACTGATCATCATCCCCAGCAGGGGCCAAAACCACCTGAAACCCAGCGGGTCCCAAACCCCACAAGTCCCAAGCAGTGCCCCCCAACCTGTCCCCATCAGTGCCTAAAAAAAGTCCCCCTTCCTTTCCCATGCGGCCCAGCATGCCCCCCAATCGTGCCCCCCATCAGTGACCCCCTTATCAGGGGCCCATCATTGCTGCATATTAGTGCACATAAATCAGTCCCCAGTTTTAAAATCATTTGCCGCCTATTAGTGCCCATCATTTCTGCCTATCCGGGGCAAAAGGGGAGAAAAAAATTTCCTGTTTTCCCAAAATTTTATAAAAGATAACAAAAAAAAAAAAACCTTTTTTTTTTCCACCTTTTTTTTCTCTTTTTTTGTTTATAGTGCAAAAAAAAAAAAAAAAACAAACCAAAAAGGGGAATTAAATACCACCAAAAAGAAAGCTTTTATTTTTGTGACAAAAAATGATAAAAAATTTTTATATGGGTACAAAAGTTTCCCCGACCGCGGGAAATTTTTTCATTCAAAAAATGCGACCGCAAATGAAAAACGGGAAAAATTGGGCTTGGGGAGGGAAAGGGGGTTTAAAATGGTTTTTGGGTTTGGCCCAAATGGGGTTTAAAAAAAACATTTTCGGAAATTTGGGGACGTTTGTACTTTTATCTGACCTGTTTAGCGTAAATTCCAATATAAAACAGAGAAGGGAGCGCGCTTTCCCCGTTTTGGCCCCGCCCCTCCCCAAAACTCCACAATCCTTTGGGGCATGTGGGCTGGCCCAGTTTTTTCACACCTGTGCGGGATCAAAGGAAAGGGCCGGAAAAGGGCCGGGGAAATAAAAACACCCTATCCAAAAAACAAACCCAAAATAAACCCAGCGCTCACATCTTTATGGGAGACTAGAAGGGAAATTTAGAATGCCCAAATGGGGGGGGTGGGAGTTTTTTTAGGGGACCAAAAATTGTATTTTACTGCCTTGTTATACATATTCTGCTTTTATTCTCCTTTGGTTTGTGAGTATTTAACAATTTTTATTACACAATAAGACGGTACCACGGGAATGCATGATGAAGTGCGCCCTTGTTTGCTTTTGTAAAAAAACAAAACCACTTTTTATAAAGAAACCCGCCTAAAAACCCCATACTGTATGCCTGGGGAAAATAAAAAGGGTTTAGGTATATCGCCTAACCCCCATGTTTAATCATTTAGTTAAGCACCGAGGGTTTAACGGTTTCCCCGTGAACTTTTTTCCCCCCCCACCTTTCCTACAGTATGGTGCTTTTAAAAATGCTTTTCTGTACAAAATTTTGGACATGTTTCTTTTAAATTTCAGCCTCCCCGGAAATTGTGGTTTGATCTACAGCTTTTTTCTTCCAAAATTTGTATATTGTGCTTTGAAACAAAGACCTTGCAATTCCCTATTAAATATAGGGTGCTGAAGCAATACTGTAAATTGCCTTAATACAGATTGTGCTTTTTCTAAAATTTTTTAAAGCCAATTTCAGGAAAGCCTCCCCTTTTTGGGAATGCCCTTTTGCAAGGAAGAGGGGCATTAAGTGGCTTTTTTTCAATTCAATACCCCAAGGGGCCCAAAATTTTTCCAAATCCATTAGGGGAGAAAAGAGCAAAATCTGGGGCCAACAATTTTAAAGGATAGAGAGGCAGCACAGGTTTTTTGGGTGGGGTGAAAAAAGTTTTTAATCCACATTAAAACTGGGGGAGGAGGGGGAAAGGCCTTTCATAGAAGGGCCCTTTCCCCCTGCTCAAAGTGGGGTCTTAAAAGTTTCTAAGGGAAGGCGCGAAGGGAAAGGTTTATTCGGGGTTTTGGGGGGCTTTTTAAAATTTATAATGCATAAAAATTTACCACAGACCCATTAAAAATTGGGGGGGTTTTTTTAAAACCGGGTTTCCCCTGTAAGTTGTAAAATGCATATAAAAAAGGGGTGGCAGCTGTTGTAATACCAATCTTTCGCTGTTTTAGCCCACATGCAAGGATGCCCTTTCCCCGTGCCCTTTATTTTTTTAAAAGCTTGCACTGGAAATCCTCTCTATACTGGGTTACTAGAGGCAAGGATTAAATTTGGGGAAACACTTTAACAAATGTGGCCTGGGAAAACAGCATTGCATCTGTATGTTTTTGCTTTCATTCCTCAAAGTTGAATAGCGTATGGGAAGGGTTACTGTATATGCAGAAGGAAACCGAGGTCCTGAGAGCTAATAGGATCAGTGTATACTTCGGATCCAGACTGACAGTCCAGCATTTGCCAGGGCTGTGTATATAAGAGAAGGTGTGTGGCTAGGTTTGCCTCAGGGAAGAGCCCAGGTGTGTTCAGATCCTAGTTCAGACCCACCTGATCAAGCCTGCCAGGAAGCTGTCACAGTACTGGGGTAACCATAAGCAGCCAAGGAACTCCCTGCCCACAGCCTGCACGCTCTTTGAAAATGTGTGGGGAATGCCCGGGACACTTATGAATGGCCCAGTACAGATGACAGCTTCCTGTTGGGCTGGCTCAGGTGGGGGTTCGGACTAGAACATACTTGAGCTCATCCCTGTGCCATCATCCAGACTGTCTAATTACATAATTGGATATCTTTTTGTCTACATTTACCACCCAAATCGGAATAATCACTGCTATCCAGAGTCTTTCTTTCTGTAGCCTACTAATGCTTGGCCCTCTAGGGGTCCTTTTCATTGTGTCCTTTGTTGGATTAGTAACCTAAAAATCCCCATCCACCCACCAAGAAGATTTGGGGGGAACTGCCTGCCGCATTTAAAAAATGATGAGTGATGTTCTTTTTGGGAAAGACACGCTTATTTTAGATAAGAAATGTCAGGCGCAGACCCCTATACCTCCCAATAACAAGATTAGCTCCCTTAGTTGATGGTGCGTGCATGTGGATTACCCCTCTGCTGTTGTTGCCACCACAAAAAAAAATCTAGAATTAGAAAGTAGGGGCTGACTGCCTGTTTAACCAAGCCGATTTTTTTTTAAGCCAAGCCATTAGCACTAGCAAAAAGTTTTTGAAGATATACAAAACCCCTTTTTGTTCATATTGCAATAGAAATGAAGATACACAAATTGCCAAAGGTATTGAGACACTTCCCAAATAATTGGATTCAGGTGTTCTAATTACCCCCATGGCCCAATTTGTTTTAAATCAAGCACCAAGCATGCGACTCCCTTTTCTACAAACTTTTGTGAAAAGGGGGCCTCTCAGGAGCTCAGTGAATTCAACGGGTCCGTGATAGGTTGCCACCTGTGCAATAAGTCCATGCAAGAAATTTGAAAACAACAGCAACTCAGCCAAAAAATGGTAAGCCCTAAAAGACAGATGGGGTCACGCTGCTGAAGCACACAGTGTACAGAAGTCACCAATGTCTGCGAGTCAATAGCTAAAGCTCCAAACTTCTGTCCCTTTTCAATTAGCACAACAACACGACCAAGCACGCACCCAAGCCTTACATCCCCAAGGAAATGTAAAGTGTTGGAGCAGTGGGGTGTAAAGCACACCCCCACTGAACTTGGAGTAGGAAATGTTTTCCCTGGAGTGACAAACACGTTTCCTTGGCACCCAAATGGACGATCGAGTTTGGTGGTTGCCAGGAGAATGGTACTTGCCGACTACATTGGCCAAGTGTAAATTTTGGGGTGGAGGGGGGATTAGGGTGGGGGGTTTTTTTTTCGGGGGTTGGGTTTGGCCCCTTAGTTCCTGAAGGGACTCTTAAAAGGGGGTCAACATACCAAGACATTGTGGACAATTTCAGTCCCAACTTTGTGAGAACATTTGCGGTGGCCCCTTCCCTATTCTTTTGACCCGCCCCAAATGCACAAAGCAAAGCCATAAAGACACGGATGAGTGTTTTTGGGGTTTTTAGTAATTAAGGCCTGACGAGCCCTGACCTCAACCCGATAGAAACCTTTCAAGAATTAGAGCAGAGACTGCGAGCCACCCTTTTCATGACACATTTCCCTAACCTCACAAATGTGCTTCGGAAGAAGGGGTCAAACTTCCATAGACACCCCCTAAACCTTGGGACACCATCCCAGAAGAGTTGAAGCTGTATAGCTGAAAAGTATGGCCCAACTCATTTTAAACCCCCTACAGATAGGATGCCAAAAAAAGTTCATTTTGGAAAAGGCCGGTGCCCCAATATTTTGGCAAATATGAAAATGTCGTGTTAAATTCAAAAAGGTATAAAAATTTATGTAAACATGACTCAAAAGGCTTGTGCCCCAAATGATTCAAATTAACCTCTATACACCCTTCGCTATTTCAAGAAAATGCATAAAACGGGATTCTTAGTTTTGAAAGAGCAATACATGTTTTTGCTGGGCCAGCTGCATCAAAGTGAAGCCTCTCGGGGGCCAGTCCCTGCTAAACTGTGCAAAATGCCAAATATTTGCTTATATCCTTAATACCTTAAGGGGATAATATGGGAATTTGATTTTAACACAATGGAGATTTAATAAATCTGGTGCACTCTTCAAGCAAACAATCCAGTTTTTTTTTTTTTTTTTTTCAAAGCTTAAATTCAACAAGCGAAATTAAATGTTGGCTACCATGACACTTCCCCAAGTTTTCCTCTTCAATTTTTTGTAAAAACAAAATGTAGCATAGGGGTGTTTTGTGGTGTATGGGTGACCCTTTTGCTACCCATGCATTGTAAAAAAAAATTAACTTTATGTTCTCTTTTTTCAAACTCTTGCCAAGTTGGGAAATATTAGACTTCTTACTTGGCGTCAGTCAAGTGAACTTGATGTACCATAAAAAATGTTATACAGCAAATTTTCCCCTTTTAGAGCATTCATTAGTGAAACAACTGTCAAAATTGAAGAACTTAAAAGGTAGTAAAGTCTTTTTGAACAAAAAAAACGATCCTCGCAGGTTAATGTCAAAAAAGTGCTAGTTGCATCGAAAACTGCACATTAGACAAACTTGCCCTTTAAAAGAAGCCCTCCCCTGGGGCACTGCACTACTGATAGGCTCCATCTTTACCAGTCCCTTTCCCTTCCCGGGTTCATGACCCTGGCCATTTTTAAAGGCCAGCTGTGAGGACACACCCCCCACGCATGTGGATGGGAGCCCGATCAAGCACAGGCCTGAAGGGACGGGATAACAATTATATTTCCTACCCCACCTACCATAAGTTTTAATACAGGGTTTTGCCCTGCAGGCCCCGAAAAAAATGAGCCAAATTTAGTACCCATCTATAAGGGCCCCCCCCTTTACAGGGTGGACTCCCCCAAGTGGGTCTGCCTGCTAACCGGGGATTGTCCATTTAACCCCGCGACAGGCGGGTGACAGGGCGTGTCCTCTCCACTTGTCCCTACTGTTCTCTATGTGGGGTTGGGTGTAATTTGGGCCACCCGCTTGCTTACAAACCCACTGTCATCGATCTCCACCTTCTGGGGGGATTCAGGTTGGTGAAACAGACACATGCCTTGCATCTGCCTCCCCACAGAGAGCAAAAGGTGGGGCCAATCGGGTTGCCCCGAAAAACGACGGCAGACCCGATCAAAACCGACTGGTGCATTTAACCCATTATATTGTACATCCTGTTGGAAAATGACAACACCATATACGGACCTCTTTGGAAATTGAGAAAATCAAATTTTGAAATAAACCAATTTTGGGGAATTAACTTTTTACATACTAAAAGTGAGCCTTTATTTTATTTATTTCAGGTACTTTTAAAAGCGCTTCAATTTTAAAATTTTATATTGTACATTCACTCAGTTCCTATCCCTAAAGGGGTTCAATCTAAGGTCCCTAACTCACTTTCATACTACACATATTAGGGCCAATTTAGACGGAAACCAATTAACCTACCAGCATGTTTTTGGGGTTTGGGGGAGGAAACCGAACCCGGAGGAAACCCATGCGGGCACAGGGAGAAATGCAAACCCCAGCGGGTGGTGCCGTGGCTGGGATTCAAACCCAAACACCCTGTACTCCCAGGGGGGAATTTTCTAACCCAAAAAAAAATTTAGCCACTGTTTATGAAGAAGAGCTTCTATTAAACTAAAAAAAATTATATTATGTTTAAAGCACAAGGGCTTAATTTTTTAAAAACAGCAGCGGAAAGCAAAGTTCATTCTTTTTTTAGCCCAAAACCGTATTAGACAATACTGAAAGAGGACCACACACGGGTAAAACGTTTGAATCGACAAAAACGGGGCTGGGGAAAATGTCCTGTTATTGTCAGATTCAAATCTTTCACTAAAAAAGGTAAATGATTTTTTTTATTGGATTTTGTTGCATATACTACGCTTAGTAGATTTTCCTTTAAATATCAGATTACAAGTGTTAAAGGGCTGAACTCCCAAGAAAAAAAAATCCTCCCTTTGTTCCCCTCCCCCCGCACTGCAAGGGTTAAATCTTCATTTATGCCTAGGGACCATAAAAACAATTTTGCTATTTATCTCTACTTTTCATTCTCCTCCATTTTGGAAAAGATCCCCCCTCCACCTCTGGTGATCGCAGACACTCTGCGGTCACAACGTATATGCAAACCAACAGCCTAATTGTATGGGAGGACGGAGAGACCACCCACAAGCTGGACACGGGGGAAAGAGGAGAGTGCATGGTGTGGAGGGAAAATAAGGAATTTTGTAAGTAAAAGACCGGGTTACCAATACCCTCATAAGGGAAATTAAACCCCTTCATTGAGGGGGAGCCCCACTGCAAGGTGGGTTTTTTTCTTTTCATGAAGTTAGTTTAAGAAAAAAAAATTTTTTTGATGGTTTGAAAACAATACTTGGTAAAAAGATTGACTGGGGGCTATAAAAAAGTAAGGGTCCTTTATACCATTTACAAAAGCTTTGGAGTTTATTTTTAAGCAGGAGGAAGTGAAAAAAGCCAAAGGGAGTCAGAGGATTGACATTTCAAGAATAAATCCGTTTTGTGTCTACACCCTCCCTGAGACTATTTGTTTTGCTTAAAAAATGTCAGTTCTGTTATTTTAATTTTGCTAAATTGTAATTTATTTATTGCAAGTTACTTTAACCACTTCCCTCGGAGGATTCACCCCCTCTTCCTGCCAACCATTATGTCCTTTTTTTTCCTACAAATTGAGCTTTTTTTGGGGTATTTGATATAAAAAAAAAAAAAAGACAGAAAATTTTTTAGAAAAAAAACAATATTTTCATTTTTTTGCTTTTAAAACATCAAATTTCGTCATAAATTTTAGGAAAAAAAAAGATTCTGCGTATGTCTTTGCAAAAAAAAAATCCCAATACTTTTAAAATTTTTGGGTTTGGGGGTGAAAGTCTTAGCGTTTACTGGAATTTTTTCTTTAATTTTTATTAGAAAAGGGCGGCAATCAGGATTTAATAGCTGCGGCTGGCATGTGACACTGGGGGGTTTTGATTGTGCGTTCTAAAAAAAAGCATGACATGACAATGCACTGGGCAGGAAAGGGTTAACTGAGGGGCGACAAAAGGGTTAACTGTGTCTGGGGGGTGTTTTAAATTGGGGCTGTGTCAGTGGTTCACAGTAAGACACTGCCTTTGGGTGGCTGTTGTGTACAGCCCTCCAAAGCAGGTGCCCAAACTGACAGGGAGAAACTGTTATAAAAAAAAACAGTTTCTCCTGTCGGAGATAGCAAAACACCGGGCCGGGCCCGGGGAATGGTGGTAGGGTAGGACTGCCATGCGTGCCCCCTACCCGAAAAGCAAAAACTTTTAATAGTGATTTTGCATACAATTATTTTTTAAATTTTTTTTGTCCCCGTTGAATTTTTGCTTTTTTTTCCATTTTTTATAGCACCACCAAACATGACCCAGTGATGCACTACACTAGAAACCTAGGGGAAAGAAAACTAACACTATTTTTCCAGTTGTGATAGTGCTCGGCTCTGCGCTGGTAAAAGGGTAAATGGTACACAAAGTTTTCCCGGTGCAGACTGAGATTGAGAGGCTCCCAAAAGGCTACTATGCGTGGAAAAGTTTTTGTTTTTTTGATTTATTTCCCGGTTTGGTTCTGGAGTCCAAAACTTTAAAGAGGATTGCATATCCTAAAACTGGGTCCAGGTCTACCAAGACCAGTAGACTGTTGGCATACTTTAAAAATTGAAAAGTTAGCATAATTTTAGGGCTTCAACCAGGAGACAGGAGGTCCCCCCCCAAACCCCGGGCTTGGATCGAGTGAAGGGAACGCAAGAGAGGCACTGAAAGAGGTGCAAGCTGCACAAATTTAAAACTCTGAGGTTTCCCAAACCCAAAAGGCCAGGCTTAATGCCTAGCAGTGGTGCTGCAAGAGGAAGGGGGCCAAAAGGGAAAGGGCAACAACTACACTTTATGTCTTTTTTTTAAAAAACTTGGGCCCAAAACCCCCCAAATGTCTGCAGATTGTCTCCCTGCTTCTCTTCAAGGCCCTTCAACAATTATTCATTAGGTAATACCTTTGTTTTTGGGGAAACCTTGCACTGAGAGATGGAGAAGTGAAGCACAGACATTGACCAAGGTTGTTAAAGGGTGCGGTAGTCAATTACACAGATGATTAGAATTTTGTTCTATGGGCTATCTGGTGACAGACTGATGCTAAATGATTTTTTTTGGGAGCAAAAAATACTGCTATTGTTTCTCAGAGAAAAGAGCCCGATGACCAGAACTGTCTGCAATCAACATCCTATGTTGGCCACTATCCAAACACTCCTACCATATACAAACCACCCATACATTTGGAGCATATCCAAGATGTTTGTGGTTAATACACACAGAGAGAGCTTTTCTCCGGGCACTTTGACTATACAGTTATTGCAGCTAAAGTGGGAAAAATTGGGGTCCCCCCAAGTGCCATATTAATCTACAAACAATATCCAAGGATACAGTTGCAAGAAAAAGTAAGTGAACCCCTTTGGGATTATTGACGTTGTAGTTTTGCATGAATTGGGCATAAAATGTGCTCTGAACGTCATCTAAGTCACAACAATAGAAGAACACAGTCTGCTGAACATAATACTACACAAACATTAGATGTTGCCATGGTTTTAAATTGCACATAACATGTCAGGGAGGAAAAAGTATGTGAAACCTTTGGACTTAATAACTGGTTGACCCTCCTTTGGCAGCAATAACCTCAACCAAACGTTTTCCTGTAGTTGCAGATCAGACCTGCACAACGATCTGGAGTAATTTTGGACCACTCCTCTTCACAAAACTGTTTCAGTGTAGCAATATTCTTGGGATGTCTGGTGTGAAATCGCTCCTTTAAGGTCATGCCACAGCATTTCAATCGGAGTTGAGGTCAGGACTCTGACTGGGCCACTCCAGAAGGCGTATTCTGTGCTGTTTGCAGCCATTGTTTTGTTGAATTACTTGTATGCTTTGGGTCATTGTCCTGTTGCATCACCCATCCTCTGCGGAGCTTCAGTTGGCGGACAGATGGTCGTAGCAAACGTTTTCCTGCAAAATGTCTTGATAAACTCTGGAATTCATTTTCCCATCAATGACAACAATCCGTCAAGGCCCTGAGGCAGCAAAGCAGCCCAAACCATGATGCTCCCTCCGCCATGTTTTACATTGGGGATGAGGTTTTGATGTTGGTGTGTGCTGTGCCTTTTTTTCTCCACACATAGTGTTGTGTGTTCTTCCCAAACAACTCAATCTTGGTTTCATCTGTCCACAGTATATTTTGCCAGTAGTGCTGTGGAACACATCCAGCTGCTCTTTTGCAAACTTCAAACGTGCTGCAATGTTCTTTTTGGACAGCAATGGCTTCCTCCGTGGTGTCCTCCCATGTACTCCATTCTTGTTTTAATGTTTTCCTTATTGTAGATGTGTCAACAAAAATGTTAGCATGTGCCAGAGATTTCTGTAGGTCTTTAGCTGACACTCTGGGGATTCTTCTTTACCTCATGCAGCATTCTGCGCTGTGCTCTTGCAGTCATTTTTACAGGACAACGACCACGCCCTAGGGAGAGTAGCAACAGTGCTAAACTTTCTCCATTTGTAGACAGTCTGTCTTAACCGTGGTACACATGAACATCAAGGCTTTTGGAGATACTTTTGTAACCCTTTCCAGCTTCATGCAAGTCAACAATTCTTGATCGTAGGTCTTCTGAGAGCTCTTTTCTGCGAGGCATGGTTTGTCACATCAGACAGTGCTTCTTGAAACCAGTAAACCCAAAACAGGTGTGTGTTAGAACAGCTGTCTGCAACACATCCAATATCATCACACTGATTGGAGTCAAGGTTGGCTCACTCCTGGCTCCAATTAGCTCTGGGAGAAGTCATTAAGTTAGGGCCTCACATACTTTTTCCTCCCTGCACTGTGAATGTTTTACATGTTATGTGCAATTAAACCATGGCAACATCTAATGTTTGTGTAGTATTATGTTCAGCAGACTGTGTTCTTCTATTGTTGTGACTTAGATGTCGTTCAGAGCACATTTTATATGCCCAATTCATGCAAAACTCCACGTAAATCCCAAGGGGTTTACATACTTTTTCTTGCAACTGTATTTAAAACATTTATATCAATTGCATTCACTTCTTCTCAAAACAATTGTAAAATGCTGCAGTTTCTTTGTAATATGGCAGAAATCTTTATCTGTAGGACACAGAGCCGGGCTGCCTCTGTAGTAGCTGACCTCTACACACTCTACTAGCCCTTCTCAGGGGCTAGTACACTCCAGTCTGCTCCAGACCCGGATATTTGCACAGTAGAAACTTCAGTCTTCAGATCAAATCTTTGGTAAATAACATTTATTTGACTAATGTCACTAGTGAGCACTGTAATCCAAAGCTCCGGACTTTGAAAAGAGGCTTCTGTGCAGGAATAATAGATAAAGATCAGCTTTGTCTGGAAAGTAATTGTGTGCCGACATTATTTCCATAATTGTGACACTACTCAAATTACCGTGTGTGCTGGCTCTAGAGGCAGACATTTCACATTAGCACGTGAAATATTGCATTAATGTCACATTTCTCCTTGTGGAACAGAGGGAAACATCTCTGCTTTATTTACCAGGGTGCACTCAGGATGGTTTCTTTGTATTCACATGTAAAGGCTGGCATTGGTTAATAAGGTCATTATTTCCTCCAAGCCCCAACTGTGTGATATAACTTACCAAGTTTCCTTCTCTGGTTTCACACAGCATTTAAATCCCACTGGGAGAGTTAACATGTCTACGTAACTGATTATATCTATATTATCTGTAATAAACTGCGTCAGCAACAAAAAAAAAAAAAAAACCAAGTGAATGGCACTGTTTGTGCAAATATTTGCATTAAAAAAACTGGTTACAGAAGCACGTCCCACGAGGGTTGTGATAAAACAATGTATCTTCTGAATGGTCTGGAATTGTAAGTGGGGTACCACAAGGCTCTGTCCTGGGAACCAATTCAGTTTAACACTTGTTCATAAATCATATTGAGGTTGGTATAAATAGTTCAGTCTCGGTATTTGCTGACAATACAAAATATAACCAGGGTGATAACTTCACAATAGAATATAACAGCTTTACAAGAAGACCTCGATAAAAAAAAAAAATAAGGTGGGCAACTCCTTGGCAAAAGAGGTTTAATATTCAAAAAATGTAAAGTAATGCACTTGGGGGCTGAAAATGTGAATGCAACTTACTCGCTAGGGGAAGAACCTCTGGGGGAATCTAGGATGGGAAAGATCTGGTGGTCCTAGTAGATGACAGACTCAGCGATAGCATGCAATGCAAGGTTAGTAGACTATCAGCATAGATTAACCTCTTTGGTGTGTATTCCGAGTGTAGCTCGGGGTAAAGTTTCAGTACCAAGAGCGGTAACCCCGAGCTACACTCGGGCTTACCATGCGGCACTGCTCCGCGATCCCTCGATCACTTTACCTTGTCCTGCGCTCCCGCGATGTCCCTCCTGCAGTGTCCCCGTCAATGTAATCCGGCGGATGACGGCATCTGTCATCTGGGTTCCATCCCCTGCGACGTCGGACGTACGGGGGACAGAACGGCGGGAAATTTGAAAATGACAAAAAGTGACATTCACTAAAATCACTAAATTCACATAGTAAAACATTACTGTATCAAACCATTTCACATACATTTTGTCCCGAGTGCTTTGTCCTGTGCCCTGCCTGAATTTTGACTGTTCTTTCTGCCTGGAAACTGAGAAACGTCCATGGCGTCCAAAAAGCGTCCCTTTTGGTCAAAAGCGGTTTTAGACCAGCTAGGGAACAGTGATAGTAAATCAGAACCACTTGCAGAATTGAGTGATAATGATTTGTGGGGAAATTCGTCATCAGACACTGAAAACAATTTTGCGACTTTGCTCAGTGATGTGCGAACTTGGATCTATATTTCAAATTTCAGTGTTTTTGGTTAGATTATATTATTGAATTAAATTTATTATTATTATTATTATCATTATTATTATTATTATTTTTATGATTATTTATTAAAATTATAATTTATGATTTCGTGTGTTTCAAGTTTTATCCTGCCCGGGATGTTTACTAGACTCTTGTTCGGACAGATTTCAGTGAGTTATTCCTAAAAATTATAGGCCTACAATAAAAAAAATACATATTTCCATGCAAAATAATTAGAGTATCTCTGACGAGGAGGACTCTTTTGTTTACTAAAACAGTTCTCCCTGTCGCTCAGGCACACTGCTCTGGATGGCTGTGTACAGCACAGCCATCCAAAGCAGTGTGTTTACAGTGAAGCACCAACACAAACACCGCCCCCTAGTAAAAACACTCCTTACACACAGTTAACCCTTTGATCGCCCCTCATGTTAACCCCTTCCTACCCAGTGTCATTAGTACAGTGTCAGTGCTTTTTGTTAGCACTAATCACTGTATTCGTGTCCCTGGGATGTCATTGACACCAATTCAGTTCCCCCCAGTGTCAGAATGCCTGCCGCAGTCCTGCTATAAGTTGCTGATCGTCACCATTACTAGTAGGAGAAAAAAAAAATTCCAGTATCTATACTGACATTCGTAAACGCGATAACTTTCACGTAAACCAATTAATTTACATGTATTGGGATTTTTTTTTTAGCAAAGACGTGCAGAATACATTTTGGCCTAAATTTATGATGAAATTTGTTTATATAACATTTTTTTGCTGGACATATTTAATAGCAAAAAGTCAAAAATATTGTTTTTTTTTTCTCAAAATTGTCTGGTTTTTATTTTGTTATAACACAAAAAATTAAAACCGCATAGGCGATCAAATACCACCGAAAGAAAGCTCAATTCATGGAAAAAGGACGTAAATTTAATTTGGATGTACCGTTGTATGACCGCGCAATTGTCAATTAAAGTAATGCAAATAATAGCCTGGTCAGGAAGGGGGGTAAATCCTCAGGAGGGCAAGTGGTTAAGAAGACACATGGCCGCTCATTGAAGTTGGATGAGAGGCGGTATAACCTTAGACTGCATACAGGGTTCTTTACTGTCCGAGTGGTAAGGATGTAGAACTCCCTTCTATATTTGGTGTCAGCAGGGAATGTAGATACAATTAAAAAAACTTTTAGATGGGCATCTTAGCAACCGCAGTATACAAGGATATGGGAAATGGTAGCAACATAAACACAGTCACAGGTTGAATTGGATGGACTGGTGTCTTATTCAACCTTACCAACTATGTAAGGCACAAATGTAGGTATATGGAAAAAATTATTGCAAAAATTAAAACCCACCTCCAGGAAATCTGGAAATTCTTCCCTGCATTGGGGCTGCACCCACACTACAAGAGTTAACTGCTCATTTAGTCTAGGGGAGAGTAAATGTACTTGTACTTAATCCACTATTAAGCACCCTTTGCAGATGATAATCGCAATACTCTGGTGGTGGACTGTCTGTCTGCTCTCTCACGTCCAGTGCAGGACTGTGGACCCTGCATTGATCTTGACTAGAGGATGGAGGAGAAGATGCTGCCAGTATAGCAATTCAGAGGATCAGGTAAGTTTTCTAAATCCCCTAGTCCTAAACAAGCAGTGAGATCTTGCAGTGCAAGCACAGCCCCACTGCAAGGGAATATTTTTAAGTTTCTTTGAGTTCACCTTTAAAATACTAAGTCCAGCCTAAAGAACTGAGCCTACCTGTAGTAGTACCTACCAGTAATAGCATTTCCTATTTCAGGTGAAAAAGCCAAGCTACTGCCTTGCATTTAGTAGCAGTGTTGTCACCTTGCCATGCATAGTCCATCAGCCTGACCTTTTTGTCAGGTCTGCAGAAGGCATCCATAGACCTGACTGACAGTCAAACAGGCAACTGAAGCAGCTTGAAGGTCAGGCTGAAAGTGCTGTATTTATTTTTGGGGCAGTTGCCCAGAACTGTTAGCTTGAAACAGGAAGAGCTGTTACTGGCAGGATCTGTAACCCCTTCATGCCTAAGGGTAAAACAAATCTTAATGCCTAAGCACAATTTTGCAACATTGACATGTGTTAATAAAACTGTCCATATCATCACAACTACTTTGTACATCCAGGTGAATTATACCTTGTTTTTTTCAGGACAAATTGGTCTTTCATTTGGTGGTAAATGGTAATGGATATCTCCTGATTTTATTTTTATTATTAAAGGAAAACTGGCCCAAAATAGTAAAAAAACCAAAAAATAATTTTCTTTAAATTTAGCTGTGTGTTACTACCATAACCTACCACCAAAGAACAACCCAAAATAACTTTTCCAGCTCTTGACGATCGCAGCGATACCATATATGTGTATGTTATTTGTTGTGCAGCCCAGAAACAATAGTATGCATTTTGTTTTTTGTTTACCTAAAACACACTGAGACTGACACTAATACCTATTTTTTTTTTTAAATCCTGACCTTTGACCCTGACCTTTTATCTTTGACCCTGACCTTAACCCAAACACTTACCCTGGCACTGAACTAGCTCAAACCTCGATCTAGGTTTTTTTTTTTTTTTTTAAATAAAAACATTTTTTCCCTCTATGCCAGGAGTTAGATCCATTCATAGAGAGAGAAAAAAAAACAAGGGGGGCCAGGCTGTACAGTGACTGATCACTGTGATAGCCAATCAAAGGGTACACAAATATTCGGTCCCATGGAAAAAAGCCCAGTTCTGTGAGGCCCAGGGGCGGACTGACCATTTGAGCACTCGGGCACTTCCTGAGGGCCTGGGCTCACTAGGGGGCCCCATTAGATGCCCCTGGTACCTTTCATTGGCTTTTTCGTAGGCTTGTTTGGGTTTGGGTAAGGACACAGGGGCCTCATGATCCCCTATTGCCCGGGGGCCCCATGAGTTGTTAGTCTGCCCCTGGTGAGGCTGCATATTTTTGTTACATCGGCGTCAAGGGGCTAAAAGACCCTTTACTCACCTAGGTGGGTGCAGCATCAGTCCATTGCTGTATCTGTCCCCTGCCGCCTCTAAGACTGAGAACTGAGCAATGAAATTCCATCAATCACTCAGTTCTTGGTCTTCAGTGAGCCGGTGGCTCTCCATTATTTGCTTTTTGTTCTGCCCCTCCAGCGCTCACTGGAGCACTGAGCTGTGCAGGGCATGGGATTGGATGGCTCAGACTTAGAGGCTTGCTGAGAGGATTAGCCAACTGCCAGTCTAGACATCTTTAAATATGCTGAATTTTATTGCAAAGCGCTGTGCCGAATCGCATTGCAATGTATGGCAGCGCAGTGCATGAATGAGGTGTATGGCTTGTACACTTCTGTCAGGGCTCTGGGAATGACAGAGGTGTGTGGACCGACACAGGGAAACACAGACTTCAGGTATAGCGTGTAAACAAGATAATTTATTAAGGACAACACAAACATAAACGCAGTGCAACAAACCAAACCCAAGACTAACACAAATACATACAACAAAGGTGAAACAAACCCAAACCTAAACTGATTGAGATAGGGCTTCTCACCCCTGATCACCCAACCATCATAACTCAAACCTTTTCTTGTAGGGTATATTACACACACATGCTCTCTCTCCAGAAATACAACTTCGCTCAGAGGTACCTAGTGACACGAGCAACCACCTGGCTCGCAGCCCGTGCCTCCTTTTTGTAGATCAACTGTTGGTTTTGCTGTATTTCGGGGGGGTCCATTAGTGGAAGCCCCAAAACCTCTGGGTCCGGTACGCACCTCTGCCATTGTGACCCCCGAAAATCAGGAGTGGACTCCACCTTTACACCTCACAGAATGACCTCATGCGAGAGGGACACATATCGGTCCATCCATCACTTTGCCGTTTCATCCTGTCACATTATCCCCCCCCTCTGCTCGAAGCCCCTGCGGCTGAGCAACGGTCCCAACCAGCCAATGGACCACCGGGAGAGGGTATCTACATTACTTTTGACAGTTTCCCCGCTCTGTGTTCCACTGTGAATTTGAACACTTGCCAGCGCGAGAAACCACCTATGTCACTCGACTGTTTTTCTCCCTTATTATCACAGCATCCTATTTGAGCGGGGCATGATCCAGTAACCAACTTGAATGGTCTTCCTAAACAGG
>CATNWA010003615.1:0-19212 GCA_951230385.1 Staurois parvus | reverse complement strand
GTTGTGCACGGCATATGTAAACAATGTTCGCAGCACACATGTGAGGTATCACCATGAACATTAGAGCGAGATCAATCATTCTAGAACTAGAACTCCTGTGTACATTTCAAACAGGTAACGCTGTTCAACACATTTTTATTTTTTGCCAGTTTTGGAAACAAAGGATCCATTTCTTAATGAATTTCACATTTCTGAATTCAAATATAACAATGAAATTTGTCAATTGGCTCTAGTTTTTCTGTAAACGGAAAGTTTTCTACTATAGGCGTAATGACTACATAACGCACAATAATTATATAGATGTCTTTCCACAAATATAAAAGCAAGTGATATTGACTACATAACAAAGCCTAAATGGCATAATATATTGCATAGGATTACCAAGAAAAATTATAGCCATAAGCTAAGTTGAATCATTTTAATACTTAGGATTCTCACTAGTTTTGTCTTCAGTTTGTGTCGGTTTTGCTTCTCTTGGCTTTTCTCTTGTATTCGAGGAAAGGGCTATCTCTTACAACTTTCCAGCAATAGTCAGCAAGCATTGATGGGCTCCATTTACCTTGATATCTTCTTTCCATAGCTGCAATGTCTTGATGGAAGCGCGCTCTCCGTGTTCATCACTCACTGCTGGTGGGAAAAAATCCAGATGCGAATGTAGAAAATGAATTTTTAGAGACATGTTGCAACCCAGATTTCTGTAAGTCTGGATGAGTTTTTCTACCACTTTCTTGTAGTCTGGTGTTTTATTGTTTCCAAGAAAATTTGATGTCACTGATACAAATGCTGTCCAGGCAGCTGTCAAGGTCCTACCTTTTCCCTGAGGTTATGTTACTCCATGTGCTGGCGTCCATCTTGGATTCTGCTGTGCATGATGGGAATCCTTTTATGCCTTCAGGTCTCTGTGGTCCATCCCCCAGAGGGTGTGGCTGATGACATATAAGCCTGTGGCCCGCACATGCTCTTTGCACTTGTGTCTTGTGTCTTTGTGTTGCTATTACTCTGTTCTGACTCTCGTGACTCTCCTGGTATCTGATTCGGCTTGTGACTTGACTATTCTTTGTATTCTCCTTTGATCTGACCCTCTGTTGCTGAAACCCGGCTCATGACCTGTGATTCTCGTCTGCTGTCCTGTACTGTTTTGTCCTGTTGTTGTTGACCCCGGCTTGTCTGACTACTCTTTTGTCTCTTCCACCAGCTACACGCCATTGGCGGCGGCCATTACCGCAGCTGAGGTGTCTCGGGGGCCGCGACCATGGTTCCTGGCTGCGTCAAGTCCATCCCCACCATCAGGGGCCCTGGTGAAGGGCAGCCTGGGACTTAGACTCCGCGCCCTGAGGGACTTCGGTCTGTGGGTGGTGGTTGTCGTCAGCCAGTGCGTTACATTGTTAGGCCCTGCCTGTCCGTTCCTCGGCCCCTGCCCTGACATTACACAAGTGCCATGAACCCTGGCGGTGCAGGCACTCCTTCGCTCCCAATGCTAGTCGCCAGACTCGATCAACAGGATCACCTGTTGGATCAATTCGCTCAGGCGTTGCAAACTCTGCTTGCACGCACTGCACACCTTGATCCTGGTGCTATTAGGCCGGTAGTCACTCCGGTGGTCTCTCCCGCAGCTTCTCCGCCTATTGTGTCCACCACCTTGATAGTTGCATCAGCGGCGCCCAGAGGTATGACTGGTTCTGCCCCTCTTCCACAGCGCTTTCTGGGTTTTGCCAACTACTATCGGAAGTTCATCAGGAACTTCTCCACATTGGCAAAGCCTCTCTCTGACCTAACCAGGAAGGGAAGTAACCCTCACGAGTGGCCATCCAAGGCCATCATAGCTTTCGAGGCTCTGAAAGCCGCCTTTGCTTCGGCTCCGATTCTTTCACATCCCAATCCTGGGTTGCCCTTCGTCCTCGAGGTTGATGCTTCCGAGACGGGAGTAGGGGCTCTCCTGTCTCAGCGTCGGTCGCCCGATGGACCCCTACTTCCCTGCGGGTTCTACTCCAGGAAGCTTTCCTCTGCAGAGTGCAACTACCAGATTGGAGATCGGGAGTTGTTGGTCATCATTCTGGCTCTCAAGGAGTGGAGGCACCTGCTCGAGGGTTCCGCGGTCCCGGTCCTCATTCTTACCGATCACAAGAACCTGACTTATCTTTTGGAGGCCAAGAGATTGACACCCCGCCAGGCCAGATGGGCTCTGTTCTTGTCACGCTTCAACTATGTGGTTTCATATTTGCCTGGTTCCAAGAATGTCAGGGCTGATGCGTTTATCACGGCAATTACTCTGAGTTGTCCAGGGAAGACATTCTCACTTATACCTCCAGATCAGATCCTGGCTGCCATTCGCACCAGTCTGACCTCTCCTCTTGGGGAGCAGATTTTGGCGGCTCAAACTGATGCTCCTCCCGGGAAGCCAGAGGGTAGATGTTTTGTACCCGAGGGATTGCGCACCCGCCTGCTGCGTACCTACCATAACGCCAAAAACTGCCGGGCATCCGGGGAAGAACCAGCTGCGTTGGGTCGTCTCTCGCTTATTCTGGTGGCCAACCCTCCGTGCCGACATTGCCTCTTATGTAGCGGCATGTTCGATCTGTGCCCAGAATAAGTCTCCACGGCATCTCCCTTTGGGTCTTCTGCAACCCATTCCCAATGGGGAGCGTCCTTGGTCACATCTAGGTATGGACTTTATTGTAGACCTCCCGGTGTCTCGGGGTCATACAGT
Source organism: Staurois parvus (assembly GCA_951230385.1). Classification (NCBI taxonomy): domain Eukaryota; kingdom Metazoa; phylum Chordata; class Amphibia; order Anura; family Ranidae; genus Staurois; species Staurois parvus. Next base: position 16,505 of record CATNWA010003615.1, on the reverse strand, counting down.
CATCCTCATGATCGTCGATCGGTTTTCCAAGATGTGCCATTGCATTCCACTCAGGAAATTACCCACACAGCGCAAGAACTGGCACCACGGTCTTTTCCAGGGAGATTTTTTCGCCTGCATGGGTTGCCTAAGGTGATTGTCTCGGACCGCGGGAGTCAGTTCGTGTCCAGATTCTGGCGCGCCTTCTGCTCTCAGTTGGGTATTAGTCTCTCCTTTTCTTCAGCCTACCACCCGCAGTCCAATGGGGCTGCGGAGCGTTCCAAATCAGGCCTTAGAACAATTCCTTCAGTGTTATATTTCAGACCATCAGGACGATTGGGCCGATCTCCTGCCTTGGGCAGAGTTTGCCAGGAACTCGGCGGTCAACTCCTCCTCCGGATGTCTCCCTTCATGGCCAACTATGGGTTCCAACCCGCGGTATTACCTGAGAGGTTCTCACCACAGGAACATTCCGGCTGTGGAGAACCATCTTGCTGCCCTGCGTTCTTCATGGGGGCAGATCCAGAGGGCCCTTCAGGGACTCAGCCTCAGCGCCAGAAGTTCAGGCTGATCGCAGACGGTTGCCCGCTCCTTCATACCAGGTCGGCGATCGTGTGTGGTTGTCTACTCGCAACCTCAATCTTCGGGTGCCCACACCCAAACTAGCTCCCCGTTTTGGTCGGTCCTTTCCGCATTCTCCGCAAAGTGAATCCGGTGGCCTATGCCCTTGCCCTTCCGTCTGGGATGCGGATCTCCAATATCTTTCATGTTTCCCTGTTGAAACCTCTGATCTGCAATCGCTTCACTACCTCTCTGCCTCGGCCCCGTCCTGTCCGGGTTGACGGTCATGAGGAGTATGAGGTGAGCCGGATTCTGGACTCTCGATTGGTGCAAGGTCGATTACAGTTCCTGGTTCATTGGCGCGGTTATGGTCCCGAGGAGCGTTCCTGGGTTCCTTCCGCGGATGTCCATGCTCCTGCCCTCCTCCGCGCTTTTCATACCCGCTTTCCTCAGAAACCTTTTGTTGGAGCCGCGGAGGGGGAGGGGCCCTTGAGGAGGCGGTACTGTCAAGGTCCTACCTTTTCCCTGAGGTTATGTTACTCCATGTGCTGGCGTCCATCTTGGATTCTGCTGTGCATGATGGGAATCCTTTTATGCCTTCAGGTCTCTGTGGTCCATCCCCAGAGGGGTGTGGCTGATGACATATAAGCCTGTGTGGCCCGCACATGCTCTTTGCACTTGTGTCTTGTGTCTTTGTGTTGCTATTACTCTGTTCTGACTCTCGTGACTCTCCTGGTATCTGATTCGGCTTGTGACTTGACTATTCTTTGTATTCTCCTTTGATCTGACCCTCTGTTGCTGAACCGGCTCGTGACCTGTGATTCTCGTCTGCTGTCCTGTACTGTTTTGTCCTGTTGTTGTTGAACCGGGCTTTTCTGATTACTCTTTTGTCTCTTCCACCAGCTACACGCCATTGGCGGCGGCCATTACCGCAGCTGAGGTGTTTCGGGGGGGCCGCGACCTGGTTCCTGGCTGCGTCAAGTCCATCCCCACCATCAGGGGCCCTGGTGAAGGGCAGCCTGGGACTTAGACTCCGCTCCCTGAGGGACTTCGGTCTGTGGGTGGTGGTTGTCATCAGCCAGTGCGTTACATTGTTAGGCCTGCCTGTCCGTTCCTCGGCCCCTGCCCTGACAGCAGCCTTTTCCTTTCCACGCAACAGAGAAAGAAACTCATCATCATGAAAAAGTTTACGAATCTGTGGCCCAACAAAGACTCCTTCATTTATTTTTTGCAGCACTAAGTGCTGGAAATTTGCTAATTAGGTACTTGAAACCTGCTTTATTCTTGTCCATTGCCTTAACAAAGTTTTCATTAATCCCAACTTGATGTGTAATGAGGTAATAAGATCTTATTGCTGTCTACAAGTGCTGGATAGTTAACATTTTTTTCTCCAGGCTGCAATGACAGGCGTAATGGCCAGTCTCTTTTGGCATAGTGCATTTTTCTCGCACGACTGTCCCACTCACAGAGGAAGCAGCAGTACTTAGTATATCCACCTTGAAGTCCAAGTAGGATAGCAATCACCTTCAGGTCACCACAAATCGACCATTGATGTTCATCATAGTTGATGCACCTTAAAGCTCTTTCAAGTTTTCATACGTTTCTTTCATTGAAACTGTGTAAGCAACTGGAACTGACGGCAGCTGATTGCCATTATGGAGCAAAACAGCTTTAAGACTCGTCTTTGAAGCATCAATGAACAGCCTCCACTCATCGGGATCATAGCATACGCCGATGGCTGAGATTAAACCATGAACATTGTTACATACAGCAATATCACCTTCCTGGACGAAGAATGGGATCAGATCTTTCTGATGATGACGGTAGAAAGACGTACGAACATCACTTGCTAGGAGATTCCACTGTTGTAGTCTTGACCCCAAAAGCTCTGCCTTGTTCTTGGGAAGATCCAGGTCTCTGATAAGATCGCTCAATTCCACTTGGTGTTATGAGGTGTGGTTCAGTGGGTGTGGATGGAAGAAAGTCTGGGTCATGTGAGGTTGACGGTTGATGACTACTACACGCTTCAGGTTCTTCCTCACTTGACTCAACCACGAAGGATTCTGGTGCTTTAGGAATTGGTAGCCCCTCTCCATGAGGAACTGGACATATTGCCGATGGAATATTTGGATAGTGCACAGATAACTTTTTCTTCTTATTTAGCCCTTTTGTTGGAGGCACCATACAAAAGTAACCAATTACTAACATGATCTGTTGGCTCTCTCCAAATCATTGGCACAGCGAAAGGCATAGATGCCTTTTTTCCATTCAACCATTGCTCCAGTGCCGTCCCACAAGAATTGCAGCATATATGTGGTGCCCAGCTCTTGTCCTGGTCTCCTATCTTGCAGCCAAAATACAAGTTGTAGGCTTTCTTAATCATTCCTGTTATCCTCCTTTTTTGTGAGATAAAAGTTATTTCACCGCAGATATAGCAGAAATTATCTGCTTTATTCACACAAGTTCGAGGCATTACTGAGTAGCCTATATAAGCATAAAACGAAATGTAAAGACGCTGTCGAACTACAATCAGCTACAGATACTGCAGTTTTTATGCAGTGAAGTGATGCAATTAAAGGCTAATATTGCATCATCTCAGTATACATGCAATTTTCTATTGGTCACCAGTATCAATTGCGCAATATGCAGCTGAAGTTGCATCATAATTTTGAATGGCTAACGTCATTAGATGGGTGAATATATCATGGAAACTAGAGCCAATCAACATTTTTTAGGGTCATTTTTGTTTTCAGCACCCCAAAATTATGTAAGATTAGCTAATTTTATGCCCAAAACTTTTTACCTGTTGAACAGTGTAACCTGTAAACATTTTTTTTTGTATCTCTCTTTTTTTTTGTTTCCTTTTCCTTTTTTTTGTTTCAAAATTTTTATTAAGAAAGTTTTGTTTTAAGAATACAACAAGCTCAAGATACGCCCACGCAGGGGCAGAGCAGAACAATAACACATAAATAGATACATCCGGCTGACTTGTATTAGCCAAATAATGGAATGTCCAATGACATCAAGGAGGGACGACAAAAGGCCGAACCAAATAATAGCAGAAGCAATCCATCATATTACCGGAAAAAGAAGAGGAAAGAAAAAAAAAAAAAAAAGGTTAGAAGGAAGGAAAAAGAAAATATAAAAACATAGAGAGAAAGAAAGAAAAAAAAAAAAGAATCAGAAAGAAAACATGGTGGAAAGGAAAACTAGAAGAATCACGGATCCAGGGCTAGCACAGGCAACGACTATAAGAGGCAATAACTAGTAGGAGGCAGAGATGGCAAGGCATAACGTATCCAAGGTTCCCTGTAAACATTTTTAAAGTGTTGCCTATGGATATTTTTAAGTACCATAGTTTGTTACCATTCCACAAGCGGGCACAATTTTAAAGTATGACATGTCAGGTATCTATTTACTTGTCGTAACATCCTCTTTCATATTTTACAAAAAAAATTGCTTTTGAAAAACCGCTGCTCAAATATCATAAAATTGCAACGATTTCCACATCATTCTGTAGGGTCTTTGCTAAAAAAAAATATAATGTTTGGGGTTTATAAGTAATTTAATAGCAAAAAATACTGTTCACTCTTCTGAGGGGAACTGGCGCATTATACTTTCTATGGTATTTTGCACATCGCTTTTAAAATGTAGCACAACGCAGGCTGTCTTTCCTCACTGTAAGTCAAGCCACCTCCTTTTGTGCCAGACCAAACAGAAAGCTTTTCAGTCTTTACACCTCCTGTTAAATCTAAATTATGATTCAGCATTTATATTGATGGCAAGCTTGCAAAATATTTGGTTTTTATGATTAGTCATAATTAATATTAATATGTGTAAGTGGTCTATTGACAAATGGTAGTATTAGTATTCTTCAATTATAGCTGAGACCAAAAGATATACAAGTTAGCTGAGACAGCTAACTAGTTGTAGACTATATTTAGATATAGTTTGGTTAAAAGTATCTGTTAGTTATGTCAAGGTTATTAGAAGTGACTTACTATTACATTACGTATTTTAATGGTATCTGTGTGTATTTAGTATACGTTTCTAACATTGATACATTTACGTCATTAGCTTATAATATTATGTACATCAGCATACATATGTTCCTGTCCATCAAAGACATTATGTGAGTGTCGTCCCCTCCCTTCTATGCCATACAAGGTATTAAGATGACACACTCATGCTGCATAAAGGGGGCCTTGAGGGACAGAGACTCACACTTACACACTACATAACTCTTGCATACACACGTCTGAAAAGCTGCAACAGGTGCATACTGCTGCTAGATCATCATATCCGTCTACTTCCGGCTGCTTCTTCAACAAAGTCATTGAGTTGGACAAGGACATGAGAATCGCACATGGCAAGGACAGCCATGACAGATAATGGTGACTTTGTTTTAAACATTTGCTTGTCATTTTTACAGTAGTTTTATCTACATGGAACTGTTCATAATACGCTTTACATTGTTATTTGACACCATTGTGTGATAGAATAAAATCACACTTCATTTTTTATTTCAATGGCTCTTTCATTCATAATCGCCTCAAGACACTAGAAGAAGTATTATATGTGTCTAAAAATCCAACATTTTGGTGAGCCAGCCACCGCCGAAACGTTTTTTTCTATGGTTTTTTCCCATACCTTGTTAAGGGGGAAAAACGCACGATTCTGTGATTGTCAAGTTTTGGGAAAAACACGGTGAAAAGAACCTAGCAGCACAGGCGATTAAACAGACTTGGACGAGAGGTCCAGTGACTGAGCCGGGTCAAACGAGAAAATCTGATTACGGTGAGTAACAATTATGGAATTTATTGATGACTTAGTTAATGAAAGCAAGCTAGAGTTTAAAGATGTTTCTTTATATCCTGAAGACAGTCAGCTATGGCATTATATATTATAACGAATGTTTACAGGCCAATATTCAGATAGATAAATCTAGATTTACTGTGCACAGACAGCGTAAAAAGATATCCAACATCTTAAATTTAGTAAGAATATTCAACAAAATGATTTTGAATGTTGATTTATATTATCTGTTAAAAAAGCTTGTACATTAAAACAGACAGAATGTAGCACTGTACAGAATACAGAAAAGCATGAAAATTTGTCTCAAGATGCTCTTAGTTGCCCAAACTGTGACACTTTTTGTAATTACATAGAGAATCTTGAGGAACTAATTGACTCAAAGACAAATCTTTTGTTAAGACTGCAGAATGACAATAAACAGGTTGCCATGATAAACACAGATGACAAACAGAGTGATTCAAAATCAGAGCCACGGCTGTCCGATATCTCTGAAAGTTCGGATATTGACTCTGATGACGAAACACAAATGAAACAAAGAATTGTTATGTAAAACTGCAAAACTTAAGTTGCAAATACATAATCAATTAATGAAAGTTTTAAAAGACATCCCTGCTTATGATCCAGATAAAGATATCTACAGCAACATGGAAATATATGAAATGCATGTCAAATGCCATCAGATTTCAAATCATGACATAAATTATTTATTTCCGATATGGCTACCAATTAAATTTATGTCTCGAATTAAAAATTCTGTTATTAACGATAAAGATCAGAAAAAACATATGACGCTGACGCGACAGACAGACTGCGACAATTGCTGTTATGTTCAACAGGTGAAGACGTACCTTCTGTAGAAATGCTAGACTTACTTCAGACTACTGCTGACGAAGACCCTTTTTGAGTTTTAAAAATAAGTTTTCCAAAGCATATAAAATTATATTTGGAGTAGAAAATGAGGAAGACTCAGCTATGATCAAAGCTTTTGTAAAGAAATTCACGTATCTTGACCCAGTAACCATTGTCATAGCAGAGGAAAAACAAAATTTGAATGACATAGTAAGTTTCATTGACAAAATTCGGAGAAAATTGAAAATAGCAATCTCACTTATGAGGGTAGCTGCGCTTCAAAGTGACAACAACAGTCAGACTACAGTTATGCCAGGAACACAGGTCCCAGTAAGAATGACAATGACAGATGCAAGCAAGTGAGCCATAATGAGTATAGCACATGCTTTCACTGTCATAAACAAGGTCATATCAGACGCCATTGTTGGAAGTTTAAACTTGACTCACAAATAAAGAAAATGGAAATAAAAATTGAAAAAGCAGCTTTTGTACAACCTGCTGTGTTGTGTAATGATGAAAGTTTAACTGAATTGCCTTATGCCTCATCAGTTAAACAGATTCATACTTTGACTAGAAACAACTGTTCTGACAACAGGGTGAGAAGGGCTGTCACTGACAGAAATGGTTTACTACCAGTTCCAAAAATAGAATCACGTCCACATTCATCCCGATATCGTTAGAATTTGTCGCTCCAATTGTATTGGATGACAATGGAAGGCCTTTTATACATGGATTACTAAATGGTAAAAAGATCCAATTCCTAATTGACAGCGGATCTGAAATTAGTCTTACCAGAGAAAACATACCTGTGAAACCAAATTCACCCATGTGTAAAAATTAAAAGGTTTTAATAATACAGGTCATTCCACTGCTAGACAGGTACCTAATGTAGCATTTGAAGTACCTGGGCTAGTGAAAACTAACATTTGATATTTGGTATAGTTATAATGCCACCGAAAATATTCTTGGCATTGATTTTATCAATAAGCAAAAGTGGATTATTGATATTATGACCAAAGTTATTTGGAGGAAATCCTTCTAGGCCCAAATCAATGTTAATGGATCCTTCTATATACAGTGATGTTGGTTTCAACTACTCTAAATGTCTAACAGCACAAAGATGGCCTGATACTGATGGTAATTGTGCTTTACAAGAATTGGTTACAACGTTTTCCAAGTTTGTGGTCAAAATTTAAAAAATGACATAGGAACTTTGAAAGGTACAGAATTGAATATTGAGGGTAAGGATCCCATACCCCTTAATCAATATGAGTTACCACAAGGAATCAATAGGACCACTTTCTGCCATTATTCAAGAGTTTGTACAACTTGGCATTTTAAAGAAAACACAATCAGTGGTAAATAACTGTATTTGGCCTATCAAAAATGCTGACAATTCATATTCTTTGTCAGTTGATTTCAGGACACTGAATAAACATATCACAAATAACAAAGCAGTTGTTCCTGATCATTCTAATATCAGTTACATTTAAAGGCCGAATCCAAAGTGTTTTCTGTTTTGGAAATCGATAACAGTCATTTTTCGATCCCCTTAGCTAAAAGTTGTCAATACAAGTTAGCTTTTAAGTTTCAGAAAGAGACCTATGCATTCACTCGATTAGTAGCTGGTTTAGACATCAGTGATGGTGTAGTCCATGAATTCCATAGCAAAAATTCTATCACAATTTTCAAGGCCAGAATGCATTTTTCAGCATGTAAATACAATTATGCTAAGTACGCAGAATAGTTAACGAACATATTACTCTTTTGTCTGAGTTTATTTATGTTGTTACAGGATGCAGGTCTAAAATTAAACCCGGAAAGAGTTCAGCTGATGAAAAGTCAGGTGAAATGCTTTCACATGCAGATTGGTCAAGGGAAAAGACCCCCAATTATTGCTAGAAACAGTCAGAGCAATCACTGCTTTCCAGTTCCTACAACACATAAAGCATTGCAACAATTTTTGAAAGACATAAACCATTGTAAAGAGTTTTATACATGGTTTCGCAGAGAAAGTTAAGCCCATTACATCATCTTTTGAAGAGAAAAATAACTTAGTTGACCAATGGGGTCCAAATGAGAATAATGCTTTAAAAAATGTTGAAAAAGGATTTGCAGAATGCGCCAGCATTAAGTACAATTGAGGTTTGTTCCAATGCTCCTTTTTGTTGTGAAAACTCATGTATCTGATAACTCAATTTCAGTAACTTTGTCTCAATTAAAAGAAGGTAATGAGAGACTAATTAGTTACTTCTCCAGAAATTTATCACCATTGGAAAGACTTTTACATCAGAGGCACAACAACTGTTGAGTGTCTTTTATGCAATCACAGCTTCACAAAGCACAGTACAGTCACACAGTATCATATTACAGTCTCCTGACAGTTCACTAAGAAGAATTCTTGAGGAAGATATATTCAGAGAATGTCGTGAAAGGTATCCCTCAGTGGATAAGAGCACTGTTAGCCAAACACATTGTGATAAGTACAGCTGTATCAGACAAGTCTCTACCTCACATTCACAGCAACACATGTATTAATGAAGAACACTCTAAACCAGAGTAATGACATCAGCACAGAAAACAGTTACGCATATTTCTAATATTATAGGGATGAGAACAAAGGCATAAACCTTTGTCATCTCTGGGGTGATACAAAACCTTTCTTTGTTTAGTAAAACAGGGGTTTTTGCGGTCATGACCTATGATGAAATATTGCGTCCTGTCATACCTAAATATCACACTACTTTTGTATTCTAGTTTAGGTAATTTCAGACAGGATTAGGACAGTATTTTGATTGATATATAGAGGTTTTCTGTAAAAGGAAATAGGAAGTAATGTTACTTCACAATATGTGTTTCAAACTCATAAACTGATTGTTCCATAATCTTTCATATTTGTTGAAAAAGGTGCAAAGAATAATGCAATGTTTGTGCCAAAGTAATGATACTGCATTTCTTTACAGAAATGACATCTAAAATCAAACATGAAGCGTAACAATCTCCTACAAGCCAACTTTAAGGAATTCGGACGTTAAGAAAGAGATCTTCATATGGAAGAAGATTGAACAAGAGCTTAATACTTCACACTTGTGACTGATTTTATCACGTTCAACAAAAATCTTTCTACTTACAGAACTTAAAGAAGATATTATATAGACATTGCATGAAGAAAAGATTCATCAAGAGGAAATCTATTTATTAGTGATAAAATAATTTATTATTGATAATATTGTTATAGGGTCACATATACATTTTAATGATCCTTTTATTCCGATACTTACATCCATATTGGGATAATATTATTATTATTATTTATTTTTTTACATATTCATATACGGAATTTTTTTGGTTAAAACTTCATAGAGTTATTCCAGTTATTAGAATATCTTTTATTAAAAGATTTAAGAAACATATTACTCTTATAGGAGCAATATAAACTTATGACACATTTTAGAATGGAAAAGTATATTTCCGGAGAGTTAAAAACTATTATACAAAATATGGAAATATACTACATTAATTATTATTACATCATTTAATTATTATTTTTTATTTTTTATTATATATTATTATTATTATTATCACTATATTATTATATATCAATTAACATTATGATTAAGAATTTTTAGGAAGAGAAAAACTGAAGATAAGTATAGAGTTTTGAAGGAAAGTTATTTTTGATTGGTCCAGTTATGAAGAATATATACGATCATTTGGTATAAGACGGTGTGTATGGGACATTAATGAAGTGTGCATTGATTGATCATTAATTTTTAGACTAATCATAATAAGGGGGATATGTTAAATCTAAATTATGATTTGGCATTTATATTGATGGCAAGCTTGCAAAATATTTGGTTTTATGATTAGTCATAATTAATATTAATATGTGTAAGTGGTCTATTGACAAATGGTAGTGTTAGTATTCTTCAATTATAGCTGAGACCAAAAGATATACAAGTTAGCTGAGACAGCTAACTAGTTGTAGACTATATTTAGATATAGTTGGTTAAAAGTATCTGTTAGTTATGTCAAGGTTATTAGAAGTGACTTACTATTACATTACGTATTTTAATGGTATCTGTGTGTATTTAGTATACGTTTCTAACATTGATACATTTACGTCATTAGCTTATAATATTATGTACATCAGCATACATATGTTCCTGTCCATCAAAGACATTATGTGAGTGTCGTCCCCTCCCTTCTATGCCATACAAGGTATTAAGATGACACACTCATGCTGCATAAAGGGGGCCTTGAGGGACAGAGACTCACACTTACATGCTACATAACTCTTGCATACACACGTCTGAAAAGCTGCAACAGGTGCATACTGCTGCTAGATCATCATATCCGTCTACTTCCGGCTGCTTTTTCAACAAAGTCATTGAGTTGGACAAGGACATGAGAATCGCACATGGCAAGGACAGCCATGACAGATAATGGTGACTTTGTTTTAAACATTTGCTTGTCATTTTTACAGTAGTTTTATCTACATGGAACTGTTCATAATACGCTTTACATTGTTATTTGACACCATTGTGTGATAGAATAAAATCACACTTCATTTTTTATTTCAATGGCTCTTTCATTCATAATCGCCTCAAGACACTAGAAGAAGTATTATATGTGTCTAAAAATCCAACACCTCCTTTGTTTATCCTTGAGGCCCATGATGCCCTGAATGCACCCAACTCTGAGGATGAAGTAATGCGAGACATTAAATCCTTGAAACCCCTGAAGGCTCGGGGACCAGACAGATTTATTGGGTTATATTATAAAAAAGTTTGTGGCCCTTCCAACCCCGCAGTTAACTTCTTACTTTAATTCCTTGCGTCTTCCCAGAGTTTCTTAAAGCTCATATCGCCATTATCCCTAAATCAGTTGAGGAAGCCTGTGATCCACAATCCTTTCAACCTATATCCCAGCTGAATGTGAACCTGAAGGTCCTAGGGAAGATTTTAAACTCTTTAAAACTATCACCAACTGCATTAACAACTGTCTGCAGACTCTCATTCATGGGGACTAGTTGAGCTTTGTCCCAGGACAACAAGTGGGCGATAATGTATGTAAAGTGATCCACCTCATAGAAATCTTACGTTCGGGCAAGATCCTGGGTTTCCTTCTTCTTTGGACATTTAAAATCCGTTCAATTTGCTCTCCTGGGACTATCCTTGTTTGTGCTGACCCGTTGGGGTTTTGGGATCCACTTTTTGTCTTGGATCCATGCTTTGTATTCCTTGCTGTCAGCCACAGTTAAGTACGCAGGATTTTTTTCCGACTTATTCTCCATATTTCGAGGTACCTGGCAGGTTTACCCCTTGTCTCCAGCACATTTTATTCTAGTGCTGGAACCTTTGGCTGTGGCAATCAGGGGCAAGGAGGACATATCTGGAGTATTTTATGCACATTTCTGTGCAGATGATGCCACCTTGGTCCTGACTAATCAGTTTCTCTCTCTTCCTAACCTGAAGCTAACTTTTGACCGAATCTTGGCTATTTTGGGGCTTCAAATCAACCCTTTGAATATTACCCTGTCCACTGACCTTGTGGAAAGCCTGCAAGCACACTTCCCATACCACTGAGCACCTCATTCCATTGATTCTTTGGGGATTATATTAAACGCATCTTACTCTTCTCTGCTTTCCACACACTACTACCCCCTTCTTCACACCCTAACTTCTTTTATGCATTCATGGCAATATTCCGCTCTTTCCTGAATAGGTAGAATTCACATTGTAAAGATGACGGCTTTGCCAAAGGTCCTCTACTACTTTCATATGCTTCCAGTGAAAGTTCCATCCTTCTTCCTTCGCCTCTTACAAAACCGGATACTTTGCTTCATAGGCCAGAAACATTATAGAGTTTCCAGATCCACTCTACAAGATACTACATTGTGGACCTTATCTTTCAATTTTCTATGCTCTATGAATTTTCGGATGTCCCCCTTTGGTTGCTTCTAGAATTGCCTAACTGTGCCCGACCACATCCCAGGCGTTGCCCTGGCTTCCATACAAACTACTCTCACCCTCACTGAGCCCTCTGATGATGCAAAGTATGTGGTTATCGGACTCGGTCTGCTATTTGGGCAACCTAATGTGCCAATTTTTGCTGCTACTACCTATTATCCGTAATCCCCTTTTTTTTTTCCGGGCCTGGAAAAACCCAAGTCTTTCTCTTGGTGGACCTCCTACAGTTTTATGAAGGTACATCACCTTGTCTCTTCCATGCTTTTCTGACCTGGGAAGTCCTAGAGACACATGAAGCCCCAGTACATACACCTACCTATTTCTAAAGATTAATTTTGAGCACATGTGCCAACACACCCTGAGGTCCCCCGGCCTTATTTAAGCTATTTATGCTTCCCTGAATGGACAATCATCATCAGTATCCCTTTCCTATATGTCTAACTGGGAGCGGGATCTCCAGTCTTCCATAGATCTGATGGACTGGAGTAAGGCCTGGACTTCAATTGCCAAATACTCTTCCAACACAAGTATTCTTGAGGCTGTGTATAAGGTCCTCCTGAGGTTATACTGGGTCCCCACCATATTTGCCCATGCCTACCCTGGGTGTAGTGTGATGCTTTCAAAATTGTGGTCAGAAAGTAGGCATATTGAACATCTGGTGGTCTTGTCCTAGATTAGTGGGGTTCTGAACTTCTGATCTTCCAGGGGGTGAAGGCGTGGATGACCACTATGATGCTCAGTGAACAAATGTCAAGCTTTTTGAAAGACTCACATCTACATTTCTTAAGTTCTGGGAATAATGGATTTCCTACACATTCCCCATGCTACACCTGGTCTGTTTGGGCTGCTTATGACTGCTATATGCATGCTTCTGCGTGCAAGCCATCTCCTTTTTACTTTCCTTTCCTCTACTTTCTTCTCTCCTCTTCCGGTCTCCTTCTACTCATGCTTCTTGGGTGTTTGACGTCCTGTTGGGGGCTAGCTCCCTCAGATGTGCTCTCCCCGAGATGACAGCAACCTTGATCCAGGGACACGGTTCCCTTTTATTGCTATTCCCTATACTGGACTCAATAAATGATTAGATGGTATAATGTTTAAATATTTAGGTACTTAGAATATTGTATAAATATGATGTGATAGTTGTTACACCAGACTCAGTATGATAAATGTATCAAGAGATATAGATATACTAGATCTAGCATTGTGGCTAGTATAGGTCTAAGATCTAAAACTGATGAAACTACAAATACTGTAAAACAATATATATTTCTTAACTGTACCACAAAGCTCAATATATGATATATGCAAATTATTCAGCAGGTTAAGCAACTAATAAAGATGTCTATATCCAAATAAAATTTTTTAGTACCACATATACTTCAAATGATATGTACCTACTCGATTTCTCAAAGGAAGTTTACTTAAGTGGGTGATTCTTCCATTGCAAATACCTTGGACGGTCCCAAAAAGGGATAACTGGGTGGGGGGGGGGGGGGGGTAGTAAATAAAGCAAAACAATAAAAAAGACCCAGTGGTCATTAAATATCACCAAAAGAAAACTATATCTGTTTAAAAAAAATGATAAATATGGCATGTGGGTGCAATGTTACATGACTCAGTAATTGGCATTCATAGTGTGGCAGTGCTGAAATCTAAAAATTGATCTGTACTGGAAGGAGGAGCAGCAAGTGTCCGGTATTCAAGTGATTAAATGACACTAATGAAATGACTAATTAATTAAATAAATAATTAAACTAAATGTCAATGACAATAACAATGCCACTAACTGACACTCAGTAGACTAGACATGGTCCTAATCTGATTCATCTTTATTTTTTTTCAACAGAACTTTACATGTGTACACATCTTTGTGGATCCATTCTATCTTCAATCTCTCTGTGCACCAAAAGGGAGTTGGTCTTATTTAGCACCAGTTTTGTGAGAGACAAACTGTTGTTATTTAATTTTGAATTGATCACAATCAATGCGACAAAATGAAAAAGTGTCTCAAATAAGAACTTGCTGAATTAGACACATGACTTGCAGATGGAAGAAAAGTGGAACAAATGGTTTTTTTTTAATTTGGTGCAGTGCATTAACAGTGGCTATTAACGCTAGAAAAATGGCGCAGGACCTTTATTGAATTGCCCCAACTGTATTTAACAATGACTAGGTGTTCAGTAAAATTTACTAGCAAAGAAAATTATCTTGAATTGATAACTGCATGTATAATGTGCCTCTAAAGATCACTTTTGTTAGTAAACCTATCTCAGACACAGATAGGCACTATGCCTATTACTAGAGATGAGCGAATCGAAGTATCCGAAGTGGAATTCGAGTCGAATTTCGGAAAAATTTCGATTCGTGCCGAATCCGAAAAAACAGCCTAATTCGGACGCGCGAATCGAAATTTTTCCGAAAATGGCGGCTGACATGTGCGGCGACGGAGCGGGGATGTCGGGGAAGGCGCGCAGACAAGGCGCGCTGCCCCATAATGCATTCCTCAACGACATGTGATCGCATCATCAGCCAATCAGCAGCCAGCCAGCCAGCACTGTGTAATGGTCGAGGTATATATAGCGGCCATTTTGGAAATCTTCATTTGCCTGCAGTCATTGAACAGAGGCAGACCGCTCTGTACTAGGGACAGGGACAGAGTTAGGGCCACAGAAACGAGAATTGGGGACAGAGAGAAGTTACTTAGGGACAGAGAACCATTACTCAGGGACACAGACTTGTTAATGAGGGCCACAGAATCGTTATTTAGGGACAAAGAAACGCTAGTTAGGGCCACAGAATTCATACTCAGGGACAGACAGAATTGTTACTCAGTGCCAGAGAATTGTTACTTAGGGCCACAGAAACGTTATTAGGGCCACAGAAATTTTTACTCAGGGACAGACAGAATTGTTACTGAGTGCCAGAGAATTGTTACTCAGGGACAGACAGAATTGTTACTGAGTGCCAGAGAATTCTTACTCAGGGCCACAGAATTCATTCTCAGGGACAGACAGAATTGTTACTCAGGGACAGACAGAATTGTTACTGAGTGGAGAATTGTTACAGGGACAGACAGAATTGTTACTGAGTGCCAGAGAATTGTTACTCAGGGACAGACAGAATTGTTACTGAGTGCCAGAGAATTGTTACTCAGGGACAGACAGAATTGTTACTGAGTGCCAGAGAATTGTTACTCTCACAGACACAAAATTGTTACTTGCACAGACACAGAATTGTTACTTGCACAGACACACAATTGTTACTCAGGGCCACAGAATTCATACTCAGGGACAGACAGAATTGTTACTGAGTGCCAGAGAATTGTTACTCAGGGCCACAGAATTCATACTCAGGGGGACAGACAGAATTGTTACTCAGGGACAGACAGAATTGTTACTGAGTGCCAGAGAATTGTTACTCAGGGACAGACAGAATTGTTACTGAGTGCCAGAGAATTGTTACTCAGGGACAGACAGAATTGTTACTGAGTGCCAGAGAATTGTTACTCTCACAGACACAAAATTGTTACTTGCACAGACACAGAATTGTTACTCGCACAGAGACAGAATTGTTACTCAGGGCCACAGAATTCATACTCAGGGACAGACAGAATTGTTACTGAGTGCCAGAGAATTGTTACTCAGGGACAGACAGAATTGTTACTGAGTGCCAGAGAATTGTTACTCTCACAGACACACAAATTGTTACTTGCACAGACACAGAATTGTTACTTGCACAGACACAAATTGTTACTCAGGGCCACAGAATTCATACTCAGGGACAGACAGAATTGTTACTTGTTACTCAGGGCCACAGAATTCATTACTCAGACAGAATTGTTACTCAGGGACAGACAGAATTGTTACTGAGTGCCAGAGAATTGTTACTCAGGGACAGACAGAATTGTTACTGAGTGCCAGAGAATTGTTACTCTCACAGACACAAAATTGTTACTTGCACAGACACAGAATTGTTACTTGCACAGACACAGAATTGTTACTCAGGGCCACAGAATTCATACTCAGGGACAGACAGAATTGTTACTGAGTGCCAGAGTTGTTACTCAGGGACAGACAGAATTGTTACTGAGTGCCAGAGAATTGTTACTCAGGGACAGACAGAATTGTTACTGAGTGCCAGAGAATTGTTACTCTCACAGACACAAAATTGTTACTTGCACAGACACAGAATTGTTACTCGCACAGAGACAGAATTGTTACTCAGGCCACAGAATTCATACTCAGGGACAGACAGAATTGTTACTGAGTGCCAGAGAATTGTTACTCAGGGACAGACAGAATTGTTACTGAGTGCCAGAGAATTGTTACT